>VZSF01004957.1:195284-321373 GCA_013398295.1 Chionis minor
TTTTTTTAAGAAATTATTTCAAAGTAAAAGTCATATGGCTGTTTCCACGGCTGTAGTTTCGAGTTTTCTGTAGTACCAATTAGGCTTTTAGCAACAGCATGCTTCTGGTAATGTATTTTTTGGCTGTCAGTGCTAGAAACGTAACCTTTATTCTGTTTTCCTGCCTGTGCAATCTCAAACTGAAGTAACTGTAGTAAATCACAATATATTGCATTGTAACTCTTTAGTGACTGTGTCCTACCACAGCAGCATGCTGAGAAAGTTAGCTCTGTTATGCAAGTGTTGGAGGAAACACTCTGATTTGCTCCACTGGTGGAAAACCACATTTTGGTTCTTGGGTTGTTTCACATAAAGCCGGATAAACCTGGGGATAAATCCTCTGTTAAATTAAAACAACTTAAAGTGCCTTAAGTAGATCCCATGTTAGCTAATTTGTAAAGTATGGAGTACTTCAGCAGATTGCCATGCTGTATGATAGACATTCTGTTAATTCAGCTGTATTTCTATTAAGCACCCGTAACATAGGCTTACAAACGGGGAGGAGAGGGCTGCTGTATCATGTGTCAGTAGTTCACTTGCTCTACCTTGCAACTTCATACTTTATCATGCAGTTTGTAAAAGCTTTAGATGTCAAAGCAGCTGAATCTCACCACCTCCATTTCTGTATTTCATAGAAAGCCAGATTCTTGAAAAACAGAGAGGTGATGAAGGCTTCATGTTGATGAATTTGTGTGGAATCACGGTCCCACCACTGTATTTCTTAGATTTCTTAGATTACTTTTATCGGTGGAGAAGGACAGAGTCGTCCCCCTGAAGTGTCATTCGAAAAGCTTTGTGTGCACCAGCCATTCTGTGTAGAGCATTGCTGCCAAGAAGGCTGTAAGGGGCCCGATCTGACAAGAGTGTACTCAGAGAAGTAACTACTACATCTGAGCAGTCCCCCTTAGCCAGCAAAACTGTTCAATGAGTAAAGCTGCACGCATGCATGAGCTTCTGCAAGGTCTTGTCAAGAAGAGGTACAACACACTGAAACGCACATACACATCTTTCTACTCTTCCAGTCTACGTGCAAGAACAACACCCTGCAACTACAGGGTGTGATTCTTTTCTCCTGGTTTTCCAGTCGGTGTGTCAGAAAGAGAAATGGCCTTCTCTGTGATGTCATAGTTATTGTCACAGCTGCAGAGTAGCTACTGAAAGACAGGAAAATGTAACTTGTTTCCTATAGAAGCAAAACAATGCCTTTATTATACGTAGTTGTGTCCCGCCCCTCAAGTTTTATGTGCAGTGAAGAAAGGACTCCCACCATCTTAAAACTTGCACCTTGCTAACCACACTTAAATTGCCACGTCAGACCTAGTGTACAACGTCTTTAAATACAAAACAATTAGGATCTTGTGAGCAGAAGATAAGTCGAACAGTTTTATGTTCTTCTTTAATAGTCATTATAATTTGCACTGTGAAGTTGTGTTTTCTGTAAAAGTACGCAGTCTGAGACCATTTAAGAATATACTTGCTGTGCCTTTATTTCAAGGCTGTTTGTGTAGCAAAATGTCGCAGGAGATTCACCAAATCTATGCTGCTCATAACCTCTGGAGTAGCTGTGCCATCATAATGCTGCCCTAAGCCCCTGGTGGACTGATAACATGCAAATATAGAGTATCTTTAAGACAATCTAAAATACGCACTCATATGTGAATAGGTTTCTGCCATGCATAAGGGGTTAGCCAGACAGCCCGCTCAGCTGTAGCCTGTTTAACATTAAAGGCTATTTAGTTTCTAATACAGGTTCCTCTTTCAAAACCATGGTTTCTTAAACAAATAATAGTGACTATTGACACACAAGACTTTGAAATATTCAGATTTGGAGGCTAATTTTATTTTTCTCATATGCTGTTGTTTAAAATCCTTTTATGCTGTAGTGAAGCCTTATCTGTAGGTCTGTAAGATCATGATATGTTGTGTAATTAGCCAACAGCTTTCATGGCTGGCTGCCAACTAAGCACTGTCAAGTAAGAAGAACAGTTGGAGAAAGTCAGAATAAACATTCAGAAAACAGAATTTAGTCTCTGGCCATTAAATGGCTCAAGCAGCATTCATAGATTTGCTCTATAAATATTGTGTAGAGTATGCTAAATTAAAGTTTGCTCTGGCAGATGTTTTCCAACTCGATTGCTTGGAACTATTGCTTGGAACCATTCCATCAGCCTTTCTCTTCCTATAGGGTAATGGGAACAGAGGTGGCTTCTGACTGCTCTGTCAGGAGGCTGGGGGAACTTGCAGCATTTGGCATAGCTGGAGGGTGTCTGTCACTAGTAGGACACTTCTTTAAATTTTGTTTTGTTGTTCCTTACATCTGGAAATTTGTCCTCAAAATACAACTGCTAGCTGGTCCCACAGCTAGCACAACAGCTGTGAAGTCCCTTCCCCCTGTTCTTAATAGAGCCATTTGCATGCGCAAATAAGGAGGGCTGTACTGCTTTCTGGTGACTTAAGTACTTCATCTGTGTGTGTGCAAATAAACAAAAAGTTACTGAAGAGCAATTGCAACAGCTGTTGGTATAACTTGACATCTGGGATGACCAGGAGAAGCTTCAGCCATACGTTAAAATGTAGAGCGAACGACATGGTATGTGGGTTCTGGTTGTACTTGTACCCGGAAAGCTTACTTGAAGACAGTGAAACTCTTCGGGTTTAATGGATGGCATGCACTGGGCCACGTGATGTATAAGCTGGTTCAGAAAAACTTGAACATATTTTTGAGCGATATACTGCTTTCAATTTACTTTTAAGGCAAATGTTAATGATGTTAACTATGATGTTAACTACTAATAATTGTTAACTGTGAAGCGCACAGACTTCAAAGTTACAGGACAGATCTTAGTAGCTAAAGAATGGTAACGTAATATGGGATGCTTGATTAGCAGCAGCTAACCTGCAGTCTGTGGAGGCATTTCTGCCTGAGCAAGGATTGCAGGCCGTTATTTAGGTGCGTGCTTAGGGAGTGGAGTCTGTGTCACTGAGCCTGGATGTTAGTGGGAAGAATTGCTGGAGCCATTCCTGCGGGCTTTGGACCAAGCAGTGCTATGCAAAACTTACGGTAGATGGCGGCACAGCCACTGTCTGGTGTCACCTCTACTACAAGGAGGTGGACAAGAAGGGTCAGCTGTATGAACTAATTTAGATCAAGCAAACCTAAAAGTACTTACACCAGCTGAGAGGCTATTAATTGGCCTTCTGAACATCCAGAGTGGATTAATCCAAACAGTGCAAAGGCACTGCAATTGCAGAGTAAGAGTGTTCACGGTGGGACCTAGCAGGAAATAATTAGCTACTTCTCACAAACTAATCTATTCCAGGCTTTTCCCCTGAGTATGGAATTATCTTTTATACACAGCTTCAGGATCTGCTGTAAACCTCAAAAGAGAATAGAATACTTGGTAAAATACATTCTTTTGCTACTGAACATTTTTTAAGCTAGCTGTTTGGGCTTATCAGCTCCTCATGAGCTGGTGTTTGTAAATTAATGTGAGAACTCTTCTCTGGTTTTCTGAAGATTGATTAGTAGGCATATGTGTTTTGTTGTTTTTCTCTCCTTAGAAATCTGGTTTGTTTTCTATCTATCAAAAAGACCTAAAATAGGAAATATTACTGTTTTCGTGAAGTAATTTGAAACTTAGGTTCTTTTATATGAAATGTATAAGGTCTTATGGAGATGATTTCTTACTTAAAGGTTTTGTGGGGTTTTTTTTTCTCCTCTACAGAACTCAGTTACATAATTTATAACCAGCAGTATACAACGTTAGGCACTTAGGATTTATGAATGTGGAAAGAATTGTACTATTTAACGTCTACATGACACCCTCCTGTTACCCTTACTGCATTCCTGCCTTGTGGACCCTCCATGCTGATGCTGTAGCCCTGTCATAAATCTGTTCAAAATATACAGTTGTAAGAAGTCTTTTTGTCTTCATAAATCTAAATTATAGCCACTTCCAAAAAAAAAAAAAGGAGTTAGGGGCAATTGGAAGTTTGTTCTTCTTACAACCTCAGAAGAAAGAAACCAAGGGGCTCTTGGGCTTATAGATGCCGTGCTGCTGTTTTAATGGGAGGGCTCTCAGGTAGTGGCTCGGTCAAAGCTTCCCTTGAAGAGGGTGTTAGCTGAGTGGGTGCTATAGAATGTGCTTACACTTCTGAAACATCTTGGATGCATTCACTTGTAGGATAAGATCCTCTGTTTTGAAATAAGGCATGTTAAGATGACTTTCAGATGTCTTTGAGCTGTGTGTGTGAATAGGGGCCTTTTCACTTCAAATGGGAGTCAGATCAGATCTTGCAATAGGGGAGTTTTCATTTATGCCACAGACCCTTTCATTTTGGAAAAGGAAAAACCCTTCTATGAGCAATTCTTGCTAACCTGTGTGTCTTAATTTAAAAATAGCAGGTACCTGTATGAACATAGGGCAACATCTCCTGTCATGGTGGGGTTCCTGGCTTTTCCTCTGTCCAAGTAATATAATTGCACAAGGAAAGTTCGAAACAGGGGGGGAAAAAAAAATCTTTGTAAACAATTTTGTATTTCCATTCTTAAATTTAATATTTGGGATGATAGAAATAGCGTCAGCAAAGCAGAGAAATTATTTGGTCAACTTGGGATTTGTTATAATGCTCCCTGCATGAGCTGTTTTTGTTTGATTTCATAGTTTTCTGAAGAGCTTTCTGCATCAAGCTCTTACAGTCCCTCCTACCCCAAAATAGCACCGAGTTGAAATTTCAGTTTGCACATCTTGAACACTTGCTGAGATTGCTTGCAGTCACCATAAAACACTGAACTACCTTATTCTAATGTTCTGAGGTTTATCATCTAATGACCTCTTTGCCACTTTGAACAGCACAAATAGTTGGAGCGTTTATCAGGATTAACAACCACTGTCAGCTTGACGAGACTGCATGGAAAAGTCTTTGCTTGCTTTGGACTCTGAAGACCAAATTATAAGATCAGAAATGGAGGATTCGTTTAGTTAACATTAGCACAGGTGTGTTTCTCAGTTGGTAGGTATGCTAGTACTGCTAGCCTAACTGTATGTATTTATCAAACAAATTTTCCTTCTTTTGCTTTGACAATTTATTTTGATGCGATATTTTAATATCTTGCAGGCTTTTATTGCTCAGATGCTTTGGACACAGAAAAGTAGTCAGTGGCACTTGCAACCATTAGTTCTGTTAACCAGAAAGATCCTTTCCTAGCCATACTAATTGCTTCTGTTTCTAGTGCCATTTTGTTGTAAAACATCTCTGTTACAACATAGTACAGAGGAGACAGGAAATACTGTTATATGATGTTTTGAAAAGTCAGCCTGGGAAAACTCTTTGTGTTTATTAAGAAACTAAAGTCTTCAAGGGTAGGAGTAAGGAGGAAGTGGCTTAATCCTTAATCACTGAATTGATATTAAAACTGAATTCATTAGCTGAGTGGATTATTAAAACTGATTATGCTACTTCATGGGTACAGTGCAACAAATGGAAATTGCAGGGAAAAGAAATGGTTCCAAGAGAGCCAGGTCACACGCTAAATAATGGCTTTAAAGGCACTCTTTACTTTTAAATTAGGTCACTTGTGTTCTTTCTTTGAACATTCAGTTCTAATTGCAACAGTAAATCAAAGAATACACTCAAAGTAGATTCCCATGTAAGGTGGACAACTGGACAGTGCCTTTTTACTGCTCCTAACACGTGCATCCAATTACTGGGTTGATATACTCACAGTGTCGGCTGTAAAGCATTCCCCTATTTTATAGTTAGCCTCAAGAATTATTAGCCTGTCCCCTTTCACATTTACCTCTAAATAATCTGTCAGTAGTGTATATCTTCTACAGTTAAAAAGGAATTTTCACACACATCGAAGCTGACTTCCAAGAAAAAGGGAATGTTGAAACTATACCAAAAAGTTTCACTTCTTTTCTCCCTACCCCCTTCCATAATTTCTGCTGTTGCGCAAGAGAGGAAAAGGCTAAGGATACTAGAAACATGAATGTTCATGAATTTTATATAAAAAACAAAGATCAGATCTTTCATAAGCCTTGATCTAGTAAAGCAATATGATGCCTACTCCTTTCATAGTGGAAAACATATGTGAGGGACAATAAACTTAGTTGGTTTTTGCAGTTCCTGACTCCTCTTCCTTCATGGGGAGCAGAAGTGAAAATGGGGGGGAGGCTGAGGAGTCTAATTGCTCTTCCTTCTTCTGCCATTTATATTAAATGTTCAAACACTGCATAGAAATAAAGGAAATACAAGTTTTCTTTCCGGTTCCTGATGCACATCTGTGCAGCTGTAGTCAGTGTGTGTGGGAGTTGGGGAGGGAATGTTGAAGCATTCAGGATGTTGTTTAATTGGAATTAAGGCATGGTGCTAAGTGGAGGCTGAGTATAAATCAATGATACCATGCCCGCATTAGAGGAAGGGGATGGGAAGTGTGACGAGTGCCAGAGCAACCCTGGAATGGATGACAAGAAAGAAATAGGGGCAGTATGTGTCATGAGTGGGAAAGAAGCAGGGAGAAGGGGAGCATGGCTTACCCTTTTTGGCAGCTGTGAGTTGTCAGTGATGTTGAACTGTCCTGTCTCATCTCACTGCATCATCAGTTTGCTCACAGTCTGAACCCGTGAAGCCACTGAGGTGCCTGTTGAATTTGTCTAAAAGCATGTAATCGGCATGGGGACACAAACTCTTCTCACTCCCAATTTCATTATGTCTTCTCTGACCCTATTCTATAGATACTCTTTAGTACATGCTCTGGCATTCTCTTCTTCACACTGCCCTCTTCAAGAGGATTAATAACCTGTTTTATTCCCGATGTCAGTGTGGACTACTTGCAAGCAGAACAGTGGGCCAACTTGCCTTTGGAAGTAATAAGCTATTTGAAGCAGCCACAAGCAAACCTGTGTTATGGAAGAAAAAAGTTGGGGTTTTGTTTGGTTGGTTTTTCTTCAGTTTTTCACTATGCTAGTACTATCCACCATAATTTTTATGAGAAGCATACCCCTGAAGGACATCAAGATATCCTAAACTTCTAAGTGTTTTAATCTTTTGAGGGTGGAATAGGGTATTTTTATGACCTCTGTTTAGTGTTATCAAGTATGTCATATTTTGTAAGCTTATCTTTAAGTTGTGAAGTAGTTAGATTGTTACAATTTCATACATTCAGTAACTGTTACTACAGTAAGCAAGGGAATATATGCTCTCGAATAAGAGCATGTATGTATGAATGTATTTAATACAAAGTAGATTTTATAAGACTGCATTTTTAGTGCCGCTTTTTCATACATTTTCAGACATTTTAGGAGATGCTAAAGCTTTTGATGACTGAAACAGTCTTTTGACTTCAACAGAGCAAAGTCCGATCTCTGTGTATTTCCCAGATACTTATTTTTTCCCTATGTTTTCCTGGAGGTAAACATTAAAAGTGTAAACCATGGTCAGTCTGGAAGTACCCCTCTCATCTGCATGAAGTATCTTAGTACCTGTGGCACTAATGTCCCCTGGAGGCAAGGAAACTAATGAAAACCTTCCCCTGGACTGTAACCTTAGCTGACTTCTCTGTCCTTCTCCCCTGACTTAGGGGAAGCAGAGCAGTGCTCTGGCCCACCTTCCGATGACAGGACACCTTTCCTTTTTCAAAACACTAGTACTAATACAGAAATTGTGTGCTTAGTGAGGATCTGTAACTGAAAAACTAATGGTAATATCAAAACAAGCAGCAGAAAGAATCTAGAGATGACCACGTGAACTGACCTGTGGCCACTTTTACTCTGCTTCAAGGTCTAGGCCTGGTTGCTCAGCTGCCTCTTCAGATTCTGAAAAGATAACCTCCTCCTGTAAAAGATACATTTGTGGTTTTGGTGCTACCCTCACTAGCTAGCTGGGTCAGCAGTAGGTAGTTTGGCTAAAGGGCTGGGCTAAGGCACCACCATGTATGAACTGGAGCAGAAATGAGCTGAGTTTCACCAGGTGTTCTGAAGTACAGCCAGGCATCCAAGATACTGCAAACTCTCTAAATTATCACTTTACTTGGTTCTGACTGAAATAGCTTGGCAAGTAAGTAGCATGTAAGAAATAGAAGGAAATTATTATTGTCTCAGCTTCTTACAGGTGAAGATGCTGCGTAAAGGCACAGGTGTTGTGCAAGTATGCCAATTATTACAAACAGTAGCATCTATTGTCATGTCTGTTGACTTTTATTCACAGACCAGCATCTCCTCTGCTTCCAAGCACCAGTGAGCACACACAAGCAATGACCTACTTAAGGCAATGCATAGTTTCAACCACATAAGCAGCTAAACCAAAATTTGCTAAGGTTAGTGGGTAGCCCTAGTCCTAGGCCAAGAAGGATGGAGGGAGATGCTGAGATCATGCAGACTCATGATTCCATCTCTCCTGTCAATGATGATGTTTCCTGTTGCCAACAAATGGTGGGAGATACTGCAGGACAGGGAGAGGGGGACAACACCAGCAAGAATCTCTGCTTGAAGTACAATGTAGAGAAATGGACCATTTCTCTCACAGGTTCAAGCCTGAATAACCTGAGGAGTGGTCACTGGAACCCAGTCTGGAACCTGGTTCCATGGTAACTAGAACCCATGGCATTTAGACTATGCAGCAGCTATATATTACTTAGCTATTCCGTGGTACTTCCTTTTCTCATATGGCATAAACCAGTCAAGAACAGTGACTCCTGATTGCCTCAAAGCTGTGGATAATGTGTATTAAGGAGCTACAAGACTGAAGCCACTGACATTACTAAAAACATTTTAAGATCACTGTATGGAAGATATAGAAAGATTACTATTAGTAAATGTAGTGTGTAAAATTATCTTGCTATAGGGCTTTGGAGGAGGAAGTGCATTTCAGCTGGATGGTACACCTCACAGAACAGCTGCTCTGTCAAGGTTGCAACTAAACTGGTTGGGAAAGAAAAGGTCCAACACCAGCTTTTTTTGTAGAAGAGTTTGTGGGTTTTTTGAACTTTAAAATATTCTTAATGTCCATGATGGATTTTTTTTTTTTATCAAAACAAAACTGAATGCATAAGGGCTGGAATAATGATGTAGGATTGTGGGAAATCAAAGGCTCGCATCCTGCACCATATGCTGTGAAGATACCCTGGGCATGAAGGAAGCTGGGGGCCTCTTGTCAGTTCCCTGTGCTCCTCCTGCTGATGGTCAAGCAACACAGAGTTGTCCATTGGTATTGGTATTTATTGGGCATTGGTATTGTCCAATAAAGTTTTAGGTATTATGACATATCAGGTCCTATATATGTTTGTTAACCATTGTACCCCAAAATTTATAAATGTATTTGACTCTAATCTCTCTTTGGCTTGTTACTGCTTATAAAATTAGGATAGTAATACTTCCTACATGAGCAAGGGTATTACAAAAACAAATTATTTGTGAAACACACAAGTAACACTGTGATAAGTGCCAGGAAAAAAAAAAAGCCCTCCTGAAGGGTAATAATTGTCTTTTTACAGAACAGATTGGATATAAAGACTAGCACGGGCAGTTTTGTCCTCTTAGGAAAAACAAGAAATAGTTGGCTGCATCTTAACTCTAGCAGACTTAGGTATTAGTCTTTTGGCTAGAAAAAACTAAAGATTCCCCAGACAAAAAATTATTCTATAGCCTCTCTTGCAAGCACTCTTGTCATGGTTACTCAAGAAATCTGTTGCATAGCATAATACAAAAGTTAATGGCAAAATAGCTCCTAGCCAAATAGCATGGGCATAGGTGCAAATTGGATCTGTCCTTCTGTCAAGTTAAGCTCTAGATCTGGTTGCGTTGCATGAACATTATAGCCACACGTGATGCCAAAATGTATTTTGCTTTACAGATATGAACATTAGGATGTTTCACCTCAAGGATCTATATAATTTCTATGATGAAAGAGTTAAAATATAGTTGTAATTTCACTCTCTTTACTGTCATGCCTATCAGTCAAAGAACTTTAAGCATGATTTCTACCTAATATTTATTGTATTTGGTTGTGTTGTATGTTTTTAGGACTGCCTTCATTTCCCTGAAATGCTGTCTATGTGTTGGAGTTAAGCTACTGGAATTATTTGTTTGGTTTTTATTTCTTTTCCTACCATTTTTTAATTATTGATACTTCCCCTTTAGTGCCACAGACATTATTCTTTCAGTTTAATTTATTACAGTTACTTTTACATGTCACAACTTCTGTTTGAAATGACAGCCATCCAAGTCTTTTCAACTTTAGTGAAAACACATATAATGAGCTGACACTTGGCTCATGTGGTATTAATCTGGTCTCTTGGTCATTTCTTCTGTGTCTCCTGCTGCAGTCTGCTCTCAAAAAGATGTATCTGCAGCTGGGGAGTACATAAGATTAACTTCCGCCTCTCTGTGGCTTCTTGCCTTAGACCACACACCAAATAACTCCTCAAAGCATTATCCAGATTTGCTCAAAATTCACCATGCTTGCTTTATTCCTTCAGTTCTGCCACACATGCATTTGTGGACTCTGCTTGCAGCTGATTCTGCTTATGAAACTGGAAACAGTTTGCAAAGATGAGGATTTGGAGACAAACACTATTGTAAAATATCTATAATAATTTTTCTGTGGAACTCTTCCCTTTTTGGTTTTGCTGATTTTATAAATGTACACAGTACACATAAAGGTCAGCAAGATGTAACCTTTTAATTTTCAGCTGTACTCAGGGCATAACAAAGATTCATGAAGCATTTCAGTGCAGACTGAATGATAGTAAGTCTTGTGTCCAAAATGAAATAAATCAAAAAAAAAAAGTTTTGTGTCCAAAAAAAAAAAAAAAAAAAAAAAAAAAAAAAAAGGCAAACCACAGTAGATTCAAGAATATCTTTAGTGCTCTCTATCTGAACTATTAAATTCAGGAATGCTACAAAAAAGTTACTGCTGTGCAGATGGAGGAAGTGTTAGCCAGCTCTCTTTATCCTAGGACCTCCAAACCTCAATTATAGCTTAAAATCCTTAAAAAGGGAGCCACAGACGTGAGGAGTACCAGTACCTGTGCACGCGCAGCAGTGCAGACTCAAGAAGTATCTGTAATGATGAGCAGGAAAACCAGTATGTAAAAACATCTAATTACTTTCTGTTTACCTTGTTGTTAATACAAGAGGTTATAGCTGAGCTTACCAGACACTGCTCGTTAAGTCCATAATGGGGGTGGGAACATAATTTCGATGTTTAAATAAACTTCAGTTTGGCATTTTCTAATATTAATATTGTTGGGTTTTCAACGAAAGATTTTTTTTTTTAATGGTATTTCAGAATGTTTCTGCTTTTCACAGTAGCCAGTCATAAATTTATGTGTTTTGAGTGCTTAGCTATGTAAGTTTTACATGCAAAACTCCTGTTAGGCACTCACAGGCATACTGACAATGCAAGAGTAGATTGCATGATGATGCAACTAATGTACTGCATAAGATGAAGTTTCCAAAGAATCTCTAAGGGCTCTGACTGAAGTTCGCTCTATCGAGTTTATGAAGAAAAGGCTCTCATTGTGTGAAACATCTTGAGAATAAGGGGAAATCTGTGTCATTATTGCAGTATTTGGACACATTATATTAATGTCTTCAGGGAGGACCATAGCATATGCTTTGCCTAGCAAAAGATGACAGATGTTGGAGGCTTCTAGATATCTAATAATAATTTCAGAGTTTACTCAGTTAAAGTACTCATCTCATTCTCCTATTCCAATAAGTACCTTCCTAACGAATCCTAGTTAACACAACCTTGTAGCAGAGGTTTTTGCTGTTGCCTTTTTTTTTTTTTTTTTTTGCATTTCCTATACAAATGGTAGATTTGTTTTCTGATTTTGAAGGAGAGCTGATACTCACAAGTCATATGTCACAAGCCACTAAAAGTGTCAAAATCTTGCAGCAGGCCTTGGTGTCTTGTTAATCTCTCCTTTCCCCCCCTCTACTTTTTTAAAGGAAACAGACTAATTCACTTAAATATAATGAGATCCATGCTTGCCATAGCCTACATTTTAAACAGTGTCAGCTCAAGTAAGATCTGTCTTATTTCTTCACATCCTTTTCTTGGCTCCAACAATTAAACACAAAGCTGAAAAATACAGGTTTTTATGGCAGAGCTATTTCATCTGTCAAACGAGAAATGGAGGCTTCTGTTTTCATAACAGAAAAAATACAGAAAAATATACAAGTGTTAGGGCAGGGAAGTTTTTTCTTTTTCTTTGTGCCCCTCTTCTAAAATATCATCAACAACATGCAAAAGATAAACCTCTATGTTAAATAGGGGGACCAGATGTATGTTTAACCTCTTGCCCTCATTTTTCTAATTGGCTTCCATTAGGAACAAGAAGTTACAATATCTCTAAACAAAAATAACTGATATGGTAAGGTGAACTTTTCAACTGGATAAGAGCTCTTTAGAAAAACGTGCTATTACAGAGGCCTGTGTTCGGCCAACCAACTCTTTTATTGTGATGATACATCTATATTCAGAACAGTAAGTCCATGTTTACTTTTCATAAGTAGTAGCAGAAAGTTTGTTGAGTTGCAGCAAAAATGTAAGTTATATAGTAATAGTTAAAATTCTCATGTTAAAGAAAATCTACAAATACCATGCTACAGGTCTTAGGTTTGCTATTCAATGTTAAATTTTTTCATCTCTGCAGACATTAGCTAATCAAGTCTTGAAATATGGCTGTGTTATTTTCCCCGTCTTCAGAGACGGGCTAAGGCAGAGAGTTTAAAGACCAGGATTTTCTTGTATCTTTATTAAAGCTTATTCCACCATAAATCCCTGGACTGATGATTTTACTCTGTTCCTTATTTTGTATTCACAATAGAAAGGATATTTGTGTTCCTAACAGAAATGGTAATTGAAGGGTAAGGTGTAATACTGTTTATTTTGTATAGCAGAGTATGTCTCCAGCATACATGTACATGTGTGACAGATTAAATGACAACTTTAACACTAGTTAAAGATGCAGGAAGTAGAAGAAAAGTCTACAGAAGTGATTGAAAAGACACAATAGGCAATTCTGTCTAAAGACAGAGGTATTTAAAAGTGTCTTCTCTTGGTAAAAATGCCTGTCAGTCAGTGGAGTAAAGAAAATTGGCAATGTTTGAAAATGAGTTGTTCTTAATGAGCAAAGCCAGGAGCTGCTGGTAACCCATAAGCTATCATTTGGAAGAGTTTGGGAAGTGTTTTAAGTGCTGTTTATGTATTCACTACAGATACCAGCTGGAGAGAGTCTGTCCTTTCGGAAGTACACAGTCTGAAAACCAACAGATTTTGCATATGGATTGTAAATTCATAATTCCAAGTGCTTCCTTTTCATATTGTTAAGCTTTTATGGATAAGTTAGTGTTTAGGAGAGATTTAACTGAAGGTATTCACCAAGGAACAAAAGAAAATTGCCTACAGAAAGGCAGGAGCAACAGGTCTGACACTGAAAAAATGAAGAGATTATTGCAATCAGGAATCACTACCAGAAGTGAGTGAGTAGCGGAGAGGCCCTCCAGCAACTTCTCCTTCCTCCTCTTCTGCAGGTTGCTAAATCTCACCAACTCATGCTAGCATTCCATGATTTCCCCCATGCAAAATCTCATATCTTAGCTTTATTGGCTTAAATACAAGATTTCAGCCATCCTGGCTGATATTACCTAGTGGAAGTGTACACTAGAGTGTTTGGAGGGCAGCGAAGCTCCATTTGGGGAAATTACAGAAAGACTGTCTGGTATAGATTTTTTTTTTTTCCCCTTTAGTCATGATTCATAACAGGGATGCAGGATGTTTTAGAAGGAAAAAAAGTAAAGGGAGTGTTAAAAGGAGTGACATTTGATATAAAATCATCAAAATCATTTAGACTCTGAACAGAGCAGATGGAGTTTTGACCCTGTACCTAAGTGTAGCAATCCAGGATCTCGGTTAAGCATTCCTCATATTCCTCTGAAATTGGCAATGTAAAGCAGCCAATTTATTCACACTGTTATTTTGATTTCTATCAAGAGTATCATTTCAGCACCTTATAAAAGTAATAATACCATCTTAGAACCTAGTCCAGGAGAAAATACCAGTTGATTTTATGGGTTGTGCCAATCCAGGAAGAAGTTGCTGATGGCAGCTTTGCTTTGCAGAAGGCTGAAATAACCAAAGGAAAAGGTCAGTTGTGGGATAAAGAGGAAAAGGAAATTAAAAAAAAGAATTCTTTGTGCTGCAAGCTACAGTAGGGAGGCAGGAGCACTGTGAATTCACACAGTTAAGTTCCTCATCTTTTGTGCCCTGCAACTACCTTAGAAAAACTTGTCTTCTCCTTATCTGCTTTAATTTCAAAGGTAGAATGCTAAATTGCAACAATTCCTACTGGATAGCTTCAGCAGACAGTTTCTGTGGAACAGCAGTCTATGCATGGTATCAACAGCATCTGTACTACACTTCCAGAATGTTCCCTCTTCCACAAGATGGGCACTTCCAGATGGCCTCTCCCACCTACAAATATCCTGTCTGTGGCAGTTTGAGGGCTGTAGGTGGGTGGGCAGTGATTTGTGGCTCTTGGCGTACAACAGGGAAAGTTCTACAAAGCCGTGTAATATGTAACCAGTGAACTCAGGGTACCAAAAGAGACCTCTACTCATCTTTCTCTGGCTTTTTTTAACATCAGCTTTTGGGGGATCACTTCAAAGTGGTCAGGCAGGCCTTGTGTCCCAGGATCAGGAAGCAGCCAGCGTTGCTGTGGGGTTTACGATGACTGGGGAGCTCTGCTGCATGCATGGTCTTGCCATGGGCATTTGTTACACTTGGTCAGGGTGTGTGTGTTAATTAAAAATGTGTCAAGTCGCAGGAAAGCAGAACAAAGGGAAACCTCCTGGGAACCCTAATACAGCCCGTGTTTTCACTAGTGCTTGTCATATAAATTTCTTCAGAAGCTTACGAAGTTCAATTAACACCAGTTAGGTTTGCTCACCATACTCCTTAGCTGAAGGCTGTTCCGCAATCTCACTTCTCTAAGGGCTACAAATAATTCTTATTCTCAATCAAAATACCTTCGTAATCAGCGCTACTCTTCCTGCTTTTTGACTTAGTAGCACACCTCACTGTTCCCACAGGTTTTCTTCTTTAGCCTTCACCGCCACAATGTACATGAAGTTATATCATCTCTTTTTTTCCCTCTGCTAATCTTAATATGCCAAGTTCATCACTAAACAGAGAACAATTTCCTGAGACACCGCCCACCATCTTTTTGCTGGTTCTGGATGTGAAGCAATGTAGCTACATCCACACAGGCTAACAAGCTATGCATCCTGGTGGAGCATATTAATTCCTGTGTGGCACTGTGGAAACATAGCTGTCTTGCTACCCAAACCCAGATTTTAATAGCTTTTCTGGGGCAGTTTAATTTGAAGTATTTCTTGTGGGTCTCCTGGTTGGTTCTGTGTAGACGTGCTGTTTTCTTGTAAGATAATGCTTTCGTTCTCCTGCCTTTCTAGATCTTTTATATGCCTGGTCTTCTTAGAATCATAGAATACCAGGTTGGAAGGGACGTCAAGGATCATCTGTTCCAACCTTTCTTGACAAAAGCATGGTCTAGACAAGATGGCTCAGCACCCTGTCCAGCTGAATCTTAAAATTCTCTAATACTGGGGAATCCACCGCTTCTCTGGGGAGATTATTCCAATGGCCAATTGTTCTCATTGTGAAAAATTTCCTTTTTGTTTCCAATCAGAATCTCCCCTGAAGTAACTTGTACCCGTTACTCCTTGTCTTCTCCATGTGACTCCTCATAAGAAGGGAGTCTCCATCTTCTTCGGAGCCATCCTTTAAGTACTGCAACATGGTGATAAGGTCTCCCCTAAGCCTTCTTTTCTCAAGGCTGGACAAACCCAGTTCTCTCAGCCTTTCTTCACGTGGCAGGCTTCCCAGTCCTGCGATCATCTTTGTGGCCTCTCTTGGACCCTCTCCAGTCTGTCCATGTCTTTTTTGTATAGTGGAGACCAGAACTGAACACAGCATTCCAGGTATGGCACTGAGTGGGCCAATGACTTCTTTATCTCTATTGGTGATGCCCTTGCTGACACAACCTGGCATCCTGTTGGCTTTCTTTGCCGCAGCAGCGCACTGTTCACTCACATTGAGCTCGTTGTCCACCAGGACCCCCAGGTCCCTTTCCACAGAGCTGCTCCCCAGCCAGGTAGGTCCCAGTCTGTGCTGTGCTCCTGGGTTATGTTTTCCCATGTGCAAGACCTTACGCTTGTCCTTGTTGAACTTCATCAAGTTCTTATTAGCCTGCTCATCCAGCCTATCCAGGCCTTCCTGCAGGGTGGCTGCCCCTCCTGAAGTGGCCATTTCACCTCTCAGTTTGGTGTCATCAGCAAACTTCACCAGGGTACACCTGATCCCATCACCCAGATCACCTGTCAAGATACTGAACAGTGTTGGGCCCAGCGGCCATCCCTGGGGGCCCCACTTGTGACAGGCTGCCAGATTGAAACGGAGCCGTTTACCACCAGCCTCTGGGTGCTGCCCGTCAGCCAGTTCTCCACCCACTGCACAGACCACTTGTCTAGAAAGTGACACATCGGTGTCTCTAGGAGAAGGCTGCAGGGAACCGTATCGAAAGCCTCGGAGAAATTCAGGTAGATGATGTCCACCGCTTGCCCCGCATCAACTAAGCAGGTGCCTTTGTCATAGAAGGCGATCGAGTTTGTCAAGCACGATTTGCCCTTGGTCAATCCACGCTGGCTTTTCTCAGCCACTGGCTTGTGGTAGCCCCCAGGAGGATTCACTCCGTAACTTTCCCAAGGACTGACGGGCCTATAGTTTCTTGGATTCTCCTGTAAGCCCTTCTCATAGATGCAAGTGATGCTAGCCTTCTTCCAGACTTCTGGGACGTCCCCTGATCTCCATGTCTCAAAGGTCATGGGGAGCGTCCTCGCAATGACGCCAGCCAGCTCAGGGTGGGTGTTGTCAGGGCCCATCACTCTGCAGGCGTCGAGCTCCTGCAATGGTTCATGTACCGGCTCTTCCTTCACTGGCGGGGCGTCTGTGTTTGCATCAGCCAGGGTGGTTGTTCCCAGCTCCAGGGTCCAACAGCGCTGGTAAAGACAGAGGTGAAGAAGGTGTTGAGAACCTCTGCCCTGCCAGCATTGCTGGTGACTAATTCACCTCTCCTGTTTAACAGCGGGCCAGTATTTTCCCTCTGTTCCTGCTTGATGTTTACGTGCCTGAAGAACCCTTTCTTGCAGTTTTTTGACATCTCTGGCCAATTTCAATTCAAGCTGAGCTTTTGCTTTTCTACCTGCACCTGTGCACCCCCTGGCAATGCCCTTGTAGTTCTCAACACGTGTTCATCTGCTTTTCCATCTCTGGTGTGCTTCTCTATTAGGTGAGCGGACTCAGAGGCTCACAGTTAAGCCAAGGGTGTCTCTTGCTCCACCTGCTTCCCTCACCTTTAAAGAGGATGAACTGATTTTGTGCTTCCAGGACAACATTCTTGAAAAAAATCCCAGCACTCGCTAACTCCTTTATCTTCCATGGAACTTCCCACAGAATCCCTGCCAACTGAGCTCTGAGTGAGCTGAAATTTGCTCTTCTAAAATCTAAAACCTTTGTCTTAGTACTAACCTTCAGCATGCTCAGCAGGATCTCAAACTCCACAATATTGTAATCACTGCAGCCAATGCTACCACTTAACTGAGACAGTACAAAGCGGGTTTTCTTGGTTTGTGAGTAGTAAGTCCAGCAGTGCCTCATTCCTGGTTGGCATGTCTAACATTTGTATGAGGAAGCAGTCCTCCACGCATTCCAGGAACTTGATGGATGACTGGATGTCTTAAACCAGAACTGTGCACCATGTCGCAGACCTAAAAGAAGAATTCCAAGATTGCCAAAACTAACAAACCCCCTCAGACCTCACATCTGCCACTTGGCAAAGGCTGCCCTCTGCCTAATTAGTAAAAGAAACGTGGACTATAGGAATGGGCCTGGTTTACAGTGTGTTTGACAGGGCAGGGTGTTGGAAAGGTTGAAGTACTCTGTTAAGAGTGATGGTCAGAATACAGCTGATGCAGACAAAGGTGAATTGAAACAATTTGTCATCTGATGTTTTACTCACATTGATTTGCATGTAAGACTTGTCTTGGAATTTGAAAGGACAATACTGCTTTATGGGCGTTTAGGGGAAGGAACTTCTTTTCCCCACTCTCTTAAAGATACTGAAATGCCAAAGCATTTTCCAATTAGAGTGCATGTGAAATATTGAAACAGACTTTCCTACCAAATCAAAGTCCAAAATAATGTCGGTTTAGATGAAGCATGACATTTTGTGGGAATTAGTTAGAAATATATCATGAAAACTGCCCAAATTGATTATTTTTTTTTACTATAGTAAGTATAACAAGATGTTTCTCTTTTAAAAGTCTAAAAAACAAATTTTATCATCATTTTTAGAAAGTTTAATTGAAAATTTGATTGAAGCCCATTATTTATATGAGAAAATGAAATTAATTCAGTCATGTTTTCAAATTAAATAATGTTTGGTCATAAAGGTTCCATATATAGCTTACTAATTTCAAAATAGTAGAAGAATTGGACAGTGAGCAAATAAATGCTCAGAAGAGAGTTGTAGTATTCTTTGCCAACATAATCAAGCTCTTCACTGACACAGAGAATGACTGTGTTGTGTTTCGCATAGGCCTGTGTCCAAGTTCTTGGTCCAGGCAAGCAGTTTGACCATCTGTAAAATGTCTTAAGTTAATACTTGAGGCTTAAGGCACTGATGTCTGTGCAGCTGAAGGAATAGACAGTTCCAGCTAGTCCTTAGGTAGCTTCAGCCCTAAGAGTTATTGAATCATTGAATTAGAAATACTAGAGAATTATGTGTGCATACCCATAATGGCTTAACACTGTGCACAACACTGTTGCTTTTCATGCAGAAACCTGCCCATAGGTCATCATCTCTCTGCCCCGCGGCTAGAAGGGAACAGGCGGGGCTATACCTGTACTTCCTTTGCTTCATTCCCCAGTGTTATCAATTGGTTTAGGGTAAACATTAGGAAATGTATTTGTTTTCTGCTCCCCAAGCAAAGCGCTGCTTCCTCCGACTTTTTTCAGGACTAGCAAGACAACTGCCATTTGTTCTGGATACAGAGCAAACTGAGCAACCAGGGCTTTTTTTTTTTCATGAAGTTGTATCTTTTTTTATGCTAAACACATATTTCTATTTAGAAAAGCACTTTGGGAAACAGTGTGTTTTGTGTGGCTATGTACTTGCATTTGATATAATCCACACAGACCTCTAGCTTCTGTGTTGAGAAGGGGTGAAAAGAATGTGTTGACATTTTTTTTTTTTCTTCGTATTGTGACAGATCTTTTCAATATAGTATCTCCTGAATCAGTTAGGTATAATTTCACTTGTTTCTGCCATTCTAAGATAGATATATCAACCAAAGCTATTCTTAGCACTCCCCTGATGCATCAAGATGTCACAGAAGAAGTGTGGACTGTTGCAGCTGATATATGGAGATAATGGGCACCACATGACTTTTTTTTTTTTTTTCTGTTTTCCTTTTCTTTTACTGTCTGTACCTCTGGCTTTGATCAGTAACTTCTCTGTTAAATGTTACAATTGGGCCTGAACAAACTCTCTGCTCTTCTCTGATACGGACCTGTGGATTATAGGTGAAACTGCATTAAGAGGCTACAGAGGTTAATTATGCCTGAAAGTTTCCAGTACTATCCACATCAGTAGACACTCCTGGCACACTACATAAACAATCTGGGAGAAGCTATCATTAGCAAAGCAGGAGACCTGCGCTTGCCAAGCCCCTACACTATCTGCTTGCATTTCGAAGCCTTAGCACATGGTTGTACATTTTGCATGAGTCATTTATGCATTCAAATAAGTTTGGTGGTCAGCTGCACATCCTGTGTGTGGTATTACTTTAATATATACAAGGAAACAGATTCCTACCTATCCTTCAGAAATTTAACACCTAAATAGTCCTTTCTAAAAGCTTTTTTTTTTTTTTTTTAAATACCTAATCTTTCTTTTTTTAATAAAAGCTTGATGTAATTTTGGTAGAACACCTGCATATATTGTACTTGTCAGGAACTTTTGAGGGTCAGTGATCACACTGTGCTAGTTTAAAAAATATTTACTCTCTGTCGTCTCGAGAAAATTCCATAATGAGCCAGAAGCTAACTTTCATTGGGAAAAGAGTAAAATTGATTAAACAGTTGTCAAGTTGTCAAGAGTGCAGTGCATGCACACTGATAAATTGCTGCTCTCTTTTTAATAGAATCCTTGTAGGTGTTAGGTTAAAAACAGAAAGCATAATGTTTTCAAGCAAAAGCAGTCCTCAGGACAATCATGTCTCATTTAAGAATATTTTATTTCAAACCAAACTCCAGTGAAACTGGTTATCTCCTATGCAAAGCAAAGAAATGAAAGTGCAAGTACCTGCTTCTCCCTATCTCTTGTTATGATGTTTTCATACATTCCAACACCATTTTCTTAACTCTTTTTGAAGAGAAGAAGCAGCTTTATGCTTTGGAGTATGCAGGAACAAGTTGAGGAAGGGTTGGAAGGTCAGCCAGTGAGCTCAAAGCATGGCAATTCACTTCTGTCTCACCTCATTCCTGCTTCTTCAGAGCAACAGCACAATAATCTTTTAAATCTGTTTGATATGGTTTGTATGCTTGAAGCAACTTGGACACTGCTTGCATAGGAGCTGTCTTGAATTTGCCTATATGAGATCACAGAAAAAAAAATCATAGGACACTCAAGGAATTCTCCAGGTTGCTAGATTTAATTACCAGAATTTCTAAGGAATTCTTTTGTACCAAAAATAATTGGATCATCATTTTTTTTAAGTGGATTAGATACAAAAATATAATGTAAAACAGCTATTACATTGAGATATGATGTGGGACATTTTTAGCTGTCAAAATGTGCTTAGAAATGTATAACAAATGCCAGCATGATACTGTGAATTGTGAAAAGGAAAAGACACGAGTTCTGCTGTTTGCTGTTGCCCGTAAATGTCTACTTTTGTTTAGACATTATTACTACAAAAGCCAAGATAAGATTGTGATTTGCCAAATGTTGCATTGTGCCGTCCAACTTGGGTTTTGAATTAAAATAAACATATGCCAAAAATTATGTTTATATAATTTAGTAAGTTGTGTAATAAAAGATTGTTAGGTAGTCCGGTTAATGAAATTATTACATTTTGGCAGAGTGGTATTAAATTGCATTTATATTTAATATTGTTTTGGGGGAGAGTGGGTGGAAGGAGAGTTGAATTCTACTTCATATTAATTGAAATAAACTAAGCTGTTGATATAATAATGCCTGTAAATAGCAATTAACTGCTATGTGATGGTAGGTTTTTCTAAGAAGACAACTTGGAAAGAGTTTGCTTTAGAACAGAATAGTCTAAAGGAGAGCTTTTATTCCCTCTAGGCAAGAGTCTGTGTAGCCAACTTCCCTTATGGACAAGTGAGATGTTGCTGGTCCCAGGAGAACCATGTACTGGGGAAAAGGTCTTTTAACTCATTGTGCAAGTCAGAAAATGAGAGTTAAATATTCATTGGTAGAAGCTGGCCCATGGGAGTTAACACACTTTAATATCTTCTGTCAAATGAGATCTTGGTTCTCAAAATGAGTGCAGCCTTTTCCTTTTTTTGTAAATTACAGTACCTGTACAATTTAAAGGGTCTTACTCTTCATGTCAAAACCCAATTGTAGTCACATAGATTATTTTCTTGAGGTTAAATATCACTTGTATTGAGGAGTTTGCAGGATCAGCTTTGGTTTCCTTGCAAGTTGCCCAGGCACTTTCAGTTGGGCAAAATCTGCACACCCCAGCTTTTATGAGTTATGTTTGTTATTTATTTTTCCATTATCAAGATGACCAGTTTTATGTTTCATAAGTAGTTTTTTTGATTAAGAGTGTGGCAAGCAGGCTCTATTCATCCCTTGTATGGTTTGACACCCTTCCTGGACACTACCACTTAATTAGTCATTGTCCAATCTGAGGAATTTGAGTTGCTTGTTGTTTTTGTTTGTTTATTTCATCCCATCAGTAAGTATAGGAGTGTAAAACATATCTCGAAACAGAGCATGATGTGAAATGTCCACGTTGAAAAATTGCTCATTATGGGTAACAGAAGTTAAGCTATTGCACCATTCTTAACTTCATGTTGATTGTGCAATGAGAAATGACAATCTTCTAAATTATTTACCAGAAAAAGAGAGGGATGGATTGGAATTGTAGGTAGCAATATCTCTGAAGTTTGAAGGTGAAATTAAATGCTTTTCTAGGAAAACAGAAACTGACTCAAAATTTGAAAATACAATGTATTTAAGACAGTTTGAAATAAAGTTGTCTGAAAATCAACAATGGTAGCTGTAAACGGCCTCTGCTCTCAGTCTGTACATCTGCTACTCTTTCTTCCAAGCATTAGCTTTCTAATTTGGGTTTCACTCAATAAAAATGTTAAAAGAAAATTCAAGTTCTAGAAAGATTTCCACATAGAAAAAAATACCATCCCTGTTCCTTTTTGAATGATTTGTATAAACACCTGCAACAACTCAATCCCAAAATGTTCATTAAAGTCAATGTCTGTTAAGCTTCACAATTTCTGTCTTTACTGTGAATATTTCCAGTTGTTGCAAACTAGGTAATTGGGTTTTTTTTTCCCTTTACTTAGCATATTTTGCTGTCGCAATAAGCAAAGAGGCAGGTAAGGATGTTTAAAGTATTGTTTTGTTTGGATCCATTCAAGGCAAACCTCGACAGCTTGTATTTGTATGAAATCTTTACCTTCATATTTATTTGAAATTAAAAGAACTTTAAAATCTTTGATGCTGGAAGCTAAGCCTTTGGGTATCCACTGATAGTGTCCAAATGTGCTTATTTTTTTGCATATTTTTTTGCACATTCAAGCATTTATAGCTGCTGTCCAGTAAGATATGCCAGATAATTTCACTCTGCTCACATACATTGCAATAAAATACTTAGGAGTTGGTAAGAAAGATGAGGCAAGGTCCAGAACAATAAGATAAAAGATGAGAGATCTGGCTATTTAAAATTACAAACAAAAATGTCATCACTGACATACATCTCATGAGCGTCTTCTTAGCAGAAATATTTATATAAGATGACCAGGTCTGACTGCCCAGCTGTAGGAGAGTATTAGGTGTCTTGTAGTGTTATGGGTGTGGAGAAACCATAAGAATTGGAAAGAGTAGGTGTGTGTATGTGTGACTGTGTGTATGTACAAAGAATAGATTAAAAAAAAGATGTTATCTTACTCAAGGTGGTTCACTGCAAAATACAGCTTGCATTTTCTTTTTTTTTTTTTTAAAGTAATCATTTGGTTTGTTACCTGGCTGCCTGGTTTTGTTCTCATGGCTGCAGTTGTTTCGCCTACATACACACATGCATGAACATATATTGCAGGGGATTTGGAGGAAGGATTTACAACAATTTACAGAAGTTAGCCACATGAAATAAAACCAAGGGCATCCCTGTTAGAAACCTGGCTTCAGCTAGGGTCTGCCTAACCACTGCTGCGTTTAATGAATAGCAATGGAGCCTGGTATTACAAAGTGCAGTGAATCATCAAAGGTAATAAAATTGAGATCAGACCAAAGCAGCATCTGGGAGTGAAGTTTTACGTAGCAGACAGGAATGCGTACTAATTATTGCATTGTTAATATGTTGCATGTGTTGGTTGAGTAGAGATGGTGTGACTAAGGGCAGGCAGTAGCACAGCCAGTAGCCCTGGATTTTATCCATCGCAGATTCTGTATTAAATCTCCAGCTGCTTTATAACTTTCCTAATACGACAGATTCCCGTGCAAAACCTGTCTGTCCACTGAGCACACCACTTCTTTCAGATGTCACCAAATTTATGTAACAGCCTAGGACCATTTGGCTTCCTGCTGAACTGGATTGAAAGCTTAGAAAAGACACCTGGACAATGTTTCACTGCTACTAAAACATTTGCATTGTATACATCAGACACCCAAATTCATCGGTGTGCTTTGATGGCTTCTTTCTTATATATGCAGGAGGAACATTTAGTTGAGATGTTGTTGCCGTGTTGCCTTCAAACACAGCATTCCGAGGTGGCTTTTATCTCTTTAGGCAGAGAAAAGGAAAGTTCTTCAGTCTGCTCTTCCTTTTTATAGATCAGGAGGCTTTGGAGAAAGTATCGTTTTCTGTACAAGGTGTGCCAGAGAAATACAGAGCAAGCACATTTCACCAGCAAAAAACCCCCTCTTCATCCTGAATTTTACATGTTTATTATTTGAAGTATCAAAGCTGTGAAATTAAATGTAATAGTAATCAAACCGTTGAACAGAATAATAGTTAGCATTTGTACTTCAAATTTTCAAAGCTATAGTGACATGAGTTAATGAATGTTCTGGGCACACAGGAAGCAATAAAAGTCCTGTAGTGCTTTGAATGTGATATAGCAGGATAACATAATCAGCTTATACGTCTGCATAAGAAATAGTCTTGAATATTAGCTGGCGTAATAGCGTGGTAAGTGAAGCCATCATTTTTCTCTATGATTTCAGGCTTTTACCATCAATATCTGTTTAAAATGCAGAAAATTAACCTGTTATCATCACTGCTGTTTGCATCATTCTTAGTTTATGTCCTGTTCTGCTCCCAGACTTCCTTGGGCTATCTGATGTCAAGGGAATTTACCTCTTACACCTAGTAGACTTGTGAGGCTCTTATGGAAAATTTTTATTTCTCTTGTCAGTTTGAATGTTGTCTTCATGTTAGGGAAATATTTGAGTTGTTTATAAGTAATATGAAATGAAATTTGTCTCTTAAGGGTATTTTTAGTATCGAATATTTTATGGACAGTCTGCTAATGTAGTGGTCAATCCAGGATGAAAACTTCTAGTTAGAGCTAGTGAAAAGTAGAGAAGCACTGAAGGACCTCACATCACCATCCCTTTGAGCTGGGACTGGAATTGCACTTAGGATTTGATTAAGAGCACACGTCAGGAGCAGCCACATTTTGCTGTGGCCCCTGTCACAGGGCCATCAAAAAAGAAGGCAGTGGGGCACAGGCCACCAGTTTGATTATGGTTCTCTGGATGTTCTCTATGATATTCAGGAGTTTCTCACCCCAATATTAAACTATTCCATGACAAGATGCTGTCAAACTAAAGAATTAACATTTGAAAAGACTAAGCGGAAGCGTACTGTAGTTCTTCTTGGCTTTGTCCATTCTCCTGTACGTTATTTTTGACAGGCTACCAGGACTCAAATTAGGTTTTTCTTATTCTAATTTTGCTTGCAGACTCTAGTGGTGAGAAAGTCTGATTTTTGTATTTTTTTCCAACTCTGTAAATTTTGAAACCCATCTTGTCACTCTGTGTTTTGCTTTATAATGTATTTTACTTCGGACACGAATACCCACCTATCTGATTCCACTGGCAGCGGTGGCTTGATCAGCCTTCTTGGTGCAGAATGGGAACAATTTTGAAATCTTGAGATGTTTCCTGGGCTAGAGAGATAGTTTCCCACCCAGGTCTCTCTAGCAGTCACATATTTATCCATCGAATTCCCATATGGCTTTGTGGGTGGTAATGTGCAGAGGATAGCTTTCCCACCACAGCAGCTTTCCTCAAGTACAGATTTATTTCCCTTTTGCTTGCACAGTTTTCAATCTTAATCACTGCTAAACTTAGGCCTGGTATTTGTAAGCAATATTAACTGCATGAGGAAATAGTCTATATTGAACCTTACAGCTCCTTGGATACCCATTTGTTACTTTTTGTCTTTAAAATTGGATAATTATTTTGAAAGTTTCCTCATCCTGACTAGAGGCAGAATAGAATGTACAAAATCCTGGCACCAAGATTTTCATTACAAACTCGAGCCTGGAGGCAAATTGGTCACTCTTTGAGGGTTGAAAACTTCAGCCATGCAGAAAGCAAAGAACCAACAAAAGCAGAGTCCTCTGGCTGAGTCCTGTAGATGAGAGCGCTGTAGCGCTCTGTGTACATAGCAGGGGGCAGACAGCAGTCAACTTTTGGCATCTTTGTCAGCTCTAAAGTCAGCACTCCTCAGAAATTCATGGCACAAAAGTATGAGGGCAACAGGGTCACCCTGAAATTGATAAATAACAGATTGAAAATGTCTTCCATTATACAAAGATTGGCCAGAACCAGTCTGAGTGCCACATATCTTACCCTGTTAACTTGTGAGCTGAATACAGGAATTTGAGATGTGTACCTGTTTTTTGTTATTAATATGCTCCAAGAGGCCAAGAAGTCTTTTGGTTCCAGTCCCATACATACAGATCTTAGCTCAGTTAGAAGACGCCTTTCTGGCAAATATCACTTATTCTCTTACTTTGAGGAAATACTGTTATTACATTGTGGAGGAAAAGGGAAAGAATAAGGCATGGTTCATATTTCCTGTCCTCAGTTGAGAGCTAGAGTTCAAGAGGCATTTAATGCACACTGTGGGCTTCCATTGCAGCCTGGTCCGAAGGCAAATGTTGTGGCTGGAGACAACAGGCAACCATCTCTCTTTCTCTTGTAAGGTGCATGGAGTACCACGGTCTGTCATGGTTTAACCCCAGCCAGCATCTACAACCAGACAGCTACTCGGTCACTCCCCTCAGTTCAGATGGGGGACGGAATTGGAAGCCTTAATGGGAGAAAACTTGTGGGTTGAGATAAAGACAGTTCAATAGGTAAAGCAAAAGCCGCACACACAGGCAAAGCAAAACAAGGAATTCATTCACTGCTTCCCATCAGCAGGCAGGTGTTCAGCCATCTCCAGGAAAGTAGAGCTCCATCACGCGTAATGGGTACTTGGGAAAACAAAAGTCATCACTCTGAATGGCCCCCCACCACTTCTTTCTTCTTCCCTCAGCTTTATATACTGAGCATGACATGGTAAAGCATGGAATATTTCTTTGTTCAGTTGAGGTCAGCTGTCCCGGCTCTGTCCTCTCCCAACTTCTTGCACCACCCTCACCCCTCCCTCCCCCAGACTACTTGCTGGCACAGTGGCGAGAGGAGCAGAAAATGCCGTGATTGCTTAGCAACAACCCAAAACATCAGTGTTTTACTAACACTATTTTCATCCCAAATCCAAAACATAGCACTATACCAGCTGCTAGTAAAAACGCTAACTCTGTGCCAACTGAAACCATGACACTATCCCACTCCCATCATGCTCATGGGGCCTAAGCAGAGTGTAGGCATCACTGTGTTAAGAGTTTTTCTTTATTTCATGGAACTCATTGGAGGTTTCACACTCACAGACCAAAGTCCTTTTCTAAAACAGTAGTTTTTAACAATGTTATATGATTATCTCATATAGAATGTGAAAACTGTTAAGAGGTGTGAGTGTCTGTGAAGAAACCTCACAATGGCATGCCAACGTGTATCATTTGGCTCAAGTCTGAATTTTTTGTTTGAATTTTGAGATTGCTTTCAAAGTATTCATCTCCTTTAACTGCATAAAATTACATCATAATCTTCATCATCTCACCGTGTCTTATTTTGTAAGTGCTTAGCATAATAAAAGTACAAACGAAACAGGAGGAAAGACTGGTTGAGCCTAAGCTCTGTATGGAAATGGTAAACACTGCAGTCAGATGTTGCCATTCAGCTGTCTCTGATGGCTATTGTTTAAGCAAAAAAAGAAAGTAAATAGGATCAGTTATTAAAGTACATCAAAGCAAATCAGGCAGATGAAGTTAATAATTCATTTCATCCTGGTTCACATCAGTGAGTTATCCCTGTATTTCCAACCATTACAAAACCAAAGCTGTCAATTCAAACCAAGTGCAAGCATATATGTAAGTAAGCACCTAGTGAATGCGACTTCCTTTTTCCTAATAAAGCAGCCAGTAAAAGAATTTGATTTTCTGCCGCTACAATTGAAAGAGATTGCCCTAAATTGTGTATGTTGGTTGCAAGGTAAATACAGGAGAGTTTCTCCTCCATAGTAACACTATCCTGATTAAATCTTCTCATAAAAAGAAGCACTAAATATTTTTTCATTGTTTCTAGTTGTTTGGTGGTTTGGGGGGAATTTTCTTTGTATAAAGGCATTGGATTCTGGGATCACAGGGACCACTTTGTGAGGTGCTGTATAGGCACTTAAGAAAGCATAGCCTCAGCACAAATGAAGCCTTTTACTTGTGTCTTTGGAAGCGACAAGGAAAAGGAGCAGGAAGAGGACATGTCAGGAACTGTCATCAGACTGGGGGCTTCAGGATTTGTTGTAATAATTGTAGGACCTTAACCTTACAAATGGGACATTTGCTCCTGGTTTAGAAGCAGCAAAAGCTTTCCTTCTCTAGTTATAAGCTTAGTGTAAGAAAAGATTGAGTAGAACAACAGCAACCTGCTCTGGAGTAAGATGTGCTCCAGGCACGTTTGCCAAGTTGAGTGAAAGGGATAAGAAGAGACTTGGTGCAAAATCAGAGAATTATACTGAACTAAGGGAACGGCTCGCCAGAAGGCACTAGAAAGGGCCCTTGCCCCTCCATTTGCTTGAGTAGCTTAGTGGCAGTATATTAGAAATTGCAACTTTGGCTGTATGGGAAACAAAGTTCAGGGAAACAAAGTTCAGCAGTCAATGCAGGTTAGTGCAGCTTCTTTAGAAGGAAAACTCTGGGAATAAACCTTAAAAGAGAACAATTTTTTATTATTTTTTTTTTTTACTTCAAGCAATTTGCATAGTTCTGGTTTACCCTCTTGGGTTTTTTGTTGGAAAGCACTAGGAAGAACTAGAAAGAACTCTTGCTTAAAACCAAGGCAAGCATTTTCTTTATAATGAAAATCAGTTACCTTCCCATGACCCATGATTGTGGTGCAGTCTCTTACCAGTGATAGATCTAGAATAACAACATACACTGCTTTCATTTTCTTTCCTAAGTTGGCAAATTTTAGTTTTCTGACAAAGTCAGTATCACGTTCTCAGCACATTTTATAGAATCACAGAATCATAGTAGTTTGGGTTGAAAGGGACCTTTAAAGGTCATCTAGTGCAGCCTCCCTGCAACAAGCAGGGACATCTTCACCAGATCATCTGTTCGTTGTATTACACCGTAGTAAGAAAGTAGCACCTGGAATTGCAGAACTTGGTGGTGCTTCTTCAAACCAGCAGCAGTTTTGCCATTGACTTCATTGGGAGTTGGACCAGTTTACACTTCACTAGTAAACCACTATTTCTGAGGAAGAATGTCACTACTAAAGCAACCCTTGAACTACCTTTCACAATCTTCAACTGTTAAGTGTCATGCAGATTTTATCTCATACAAAATAATCCATTGAAAACATATTGCCCTAGATAGAACTCACTGACAGAGGCATTCCCAAGGGTCTTCTTGGTGCATAGCAGATCTTAGTAGAGAAACTACTTCATTAGCAGCAAGAAAAACCTTCACTTTTTTGTCTATCAGTGGCATTTTATTTTCTGCAGTTATAGCAATAGCATAACAGTGTGCAAATTGACAATTTGAGACAGATTCTTGGGTGCCTTAACTCCAGGCTTATTTATCTCTGTTGAAATTGCTGAGGTCTTTTTTATGGTTTTAAGTAGCCTCTAGATTTGGTGTCACAGTTAGAAATAAAGAAAAAAAAAAACATTTTCTGGGCACTAGATCATTGTGGAATACTAGCAATGTTCAGGGGGTGACAAAAGCTCTGGGCATCCCGATTTTAAAGTCACTAAATCACTGAAATTCCAGAAACCAAAAACTTCATTAGGATGTTATGTACCACGAGTACCTTTACATTTCATCCCACTCACAAAGTCCAAACAACCTCATATCCAAGAAACTAATTAAAAGATTTTTGATTCCACCTGAATAATGTTAATAAACAGAGTAAGACTTCACTGAGGTGTAAAAGAGGATACTGTATTGATTCCAGAGAAGCAGCTTTGATATCAAGTAGGTGAGGCTTTGACCCTTTTATTTTATTGAGTTACACAAGTTTTTCTTTGTCTTTGTGATTGGGAAATGCTTGATAGTATTTTTGCTATTTTGGTTTTGGTATTCAAATATTTCCTTCAAGAGGTCAAATAGGAAATGCCCCCTTGCATATGTTTGCTAAGAATTGTTGATAACGTGATTATAATTATTGTGTTTTCCAAGAAAAATATGTCCTTCATTGTAGATTGATAAAAAACAACTGTTGACTGTATCTGGCACAGACATAGCTGATAATCAACGTACATTAATACATAATTTTGGTATGGTTTATTTTACAGACATCTTCTGTGTTGTGTGTATATTTTCAGATTGTGATAAAGTAATATTTATTCTGATTGAGAGTTGAGTTTGAGTTGTGAGGAAATGGACTTCACTGAGATACGTGCCATTAAAGGGTCCAGACTGAAGTTCATGGAAGTGTTTCCACTGGCTCCAGTGAACTTTAAATCTGGTCAAATTAAAGATACCTTATTTTCTTAGATTACTCATAATGCCCTGCACTTTTGGTTCACAACTGGAGAATAACAACAATTAGTTTCAACACAAGAATTTTAGTTCTCCTCGGTAAATCATTGTTTTATATGAGAGAGGTTTGTCCCTACATTATTAAAATGTGGTGTTAAAAAGCAGGTACTTCTTTGAGATGAGGAGAAGGAAAATCTTTGAAACATACAGTTGACATTTATTTTGTTTTATTTTTAAGCCTCGTTTCTTCAAGAACTACCCTTTACCTTAACTTTTAAATGGGAGTTTTTAAATCAAGTTTAAATGCAGTTCCAGATAAATCAACTTTTAACATGGCTGTCTTGGCAGAATATTTGTTTTAAGTAGAGCTAAGAAATAAAATGTGTTTTAGCTTAGATAAAAAGGTTGAAAAGCCCAGAGATTGTTATATCACTGCTTCTCAGAGTACACCAGAATATATCCACTCTATGTTTCCAAGCTTTAATGATCCATAAAAATTATTGTATGCTTGGGATGAATGACAAAGTATCAAATTTCTTGCTTTGCCTTAGAGACAAGCATGCATCCTCCTGAAAAATGATCCTGGATAGCAATTTCAGCATGACTTTGAACTCATCCTTGACAGCATCTTATTCTGAATACAGTTTTGTCTCAAAGGGCCCTACTGGAGACATCGCTGCCCTCAAAGATTCAGGTCTCTGACATCTGGAGATGATCTCACTGTGATCATTCTCTCTCATCTCCCACCAATCTTCCCTTAAACAATTTCCAACTCATTTTTCTCACGCAGGCATTATTATGCCCAGAATTCATCTTTGGAGTATTTTTATCTGCACAGAGAAATGGTAACAGTACAAAGCTATGACTCATTGAACAAAGTCTGTCAGTGTGAATTCTGAAAACTGTTATCTTCAGAAAGCTTCATTTGGCTTCTGCTAGCCGTGTTAGTCTTTATTGACCATTTACTCCAGCTCTTGCAAGTGGCATCGCTATTTCTAGTCTGTTCCTTCTCACCTTTCTCACACTTTCAAAAAGTCTGTAAAAACCATTATATCATCCTTTCCAGTCTTTGCTTCCAGTTCATATATCACAACACACCCAGAAAACTGTTGCTAGTTGACCTTGAGAGATCCCACGAGAGAAGCCCAGCAGGCAGACAAAGCCCTGCTCCAGTGAACTCCTCGCCCTCTCCCCAACTGATGGAATGTGGTGACTTGGAGGACAGGGGACAATGGCAAGAGGTTCCTGCCCAATGCAAAAGGGGCCGTAGGCACGTCTGCCCAGCGACTACCCCACCTTCCCAGGTGCTGTTGCAGAACAAGTGCAGTGCTCTGCAAGGGAAACTGGACAACGGTGAGGATGATACTTCTGCCAACTTGGAAGTGTCATCGACGTTTAATCAAACCGCCCCCCGAATCAAAAAAACATCAGGAAAAAGTAAAAAATGGGTCAATTATCATAGGTGACTTGCTTCTGAAGGGAATGGAAGGCCCAATATGTAGACCGGAAGTCTGCTGCCTCCCTGGGACCTGGGTCACTGATGTAAAGAAACTTCCTTCCCCAGTATGACCCTCAGATTATTATCTTTTGGTTTTTGGTTTTTCAGGAAGGCAGTGATGCAGTAGAGAGAAGTCCAAGGGCAATGAAGAGTGATTTCAGGGTCTTGGGACAACTGTTCAAGGGATTGGAGCACAAGTCATGTTCTCCTCTATCCCTTTAGTTATGGAGAATGATGAGGGGGCAAACAGGAAGAGCCGTCAGATCAATGCCTGGCTCCATGACTGGTACTACAGACAGGAATTTGGGTTCTTTGATCAGGGCTTCATTTACAGGACACAAGCCTTGCTGGTAACTGATGGGAAAAGCCTATCTTGCAAGGGGAAAAGGGTTCTAGGACAACAGTTAGCAAGGCTCATCGAGAGAGCTTTAAACTAAATTTAAAGGGGGACAGGCATGTAACTGGGCTTACTAGTGGGGCACCTGAGGACAGTAGCCCAGCACTTGTAGGGCAGTATGTTAGTATTTTTAACAATCAGAAAGCATACCACCCCTCAAGGGCAAATGTGTGTGGTGGGCATAAAACAACAAGTAGGGTTGCAACCTTGGACTTCAGGAGGGCTAACTCTGATCTCTTCAAGAAACTGCTTGGAGAAATCCCATGGGTTAGGGCTCTAGAGAGTAGAGGGGCCTAAGAGAGCTGGTTGATATTCAAGTATCACTTCCTCCAAGCTCAGGTGCATCCCTAAGAACAAGAAATCAGGTAGGGGAGCAGAAGGCCTGCATGACTGAGCAGGGAGCTCCTGAAAAAGCTCAAGTGGAAGAAGGAAGTTTACAGTATATGGAAGAAGGGACTGACCACTTGGGAAGATTACAAGAATGCTGTCAGAGTATGCAGGAATGAAACCTGGAAAGCCAAGGCCTCCTTGGAATTAAATCTGTTAAGGGATGTCAGGTTAACAGGAAGGGTATCTTTAAGTACATTAGAGGCAAAAGAAAAACTAGGGAGAATGTGGACCCACTATTGAATGNAAAAAGCTCAAGTGGAAGAAGGAAGTTTACAGTATATGGAAGAAGGGACTGACCACTTGGGAAGATTACAAGAATGCTGTCAGAGTATGCAGGAATGAAACCTGGAAAGCCAAGGCCTCCTTGGAATTAAATCTGTTAAGGGATGTCAGGTTAACAGGAAGGGTATCTTTAAGTACATTAGAGGCAAAAGAAAAACTAGGGAGAATGTGGACCCACTATTGAATGAGACAGGCGGCATGGTGACAGATGATGGCGGAGTTACTGAATGCCTTCTTTGCTTCAGTCTTTACTTCTCAGGCCATCCCGCAGGACCCACAGACTTTACAGGTAACAGAGAAAGACTTTCTCTGGAGGAAGGAAGACTCTCCTGTGGTTCAGGAGGATCAAGTTAGAGATCAGTTAAGCAAACTGGATATCCACAAGTCCATGGGCCCTGATGGCATGCACCCACAAGTGCTGAGGGAGCTGGCAGAAGTCATTGCTGGTCCACTCTCCATCATCTTTGAAAGGTCCTGGAGAACAGGCAAGGTGCCTGAGGATTGGAGGAAAGCCAATGTCACTCCAGTGTTCAAAAAGGACAAGAAGGAAGATCCTGGAAACTACCAGCCAGTCAGCCTCACCTCCATCCCTGGAAAGATGATGGAACAGCTTGTTCTGGGTGTCATCTCTAAGCATCTGGAGGAAAAGAAGATTATCAGAAATATCAATGTGGATTCACCAAGGGGAAGTCATGCCTGAATAATCTGATAGCCTTCTACGATGGTGTGACTGGTTGGATAGATGAGCGGAGAGCAGTGGATGCTGTCTACCTTGACTTCAGCAAGGCTTTTGACACTGTCTCTCACAGCATCCTCATAGGCAAGCTTAGGAAGTGTGAGTTAGATGAAAGGACAGTGGAGTGGACTGAAAAATGGCTGATAGATATAGCCCAGAGGATTGTGATCAGTGGGGTAGAATCTAGTTGGAGGCTGTAACAAATGGTGCTCCTCAGGGGTCGGTACTGGGTCTAGTCCTGTTCAATGTATTCATCAATGACCTGGATGAAGGATGGAGTGTACCCTCAGCAAGTTTGCTGATGACACGAAGCTGTGAGGGGTGGCTGACACCCTGGAAGGCCGTGCTGCCATTCAGCATGACCTGGACAGGCTGGAGAGTTGGGCAAAGAGAAACCGTATGAAGTTCAACAAAAGCAAGTGTAGGGTCCTGCACCTGGGGAGGAATAACCCCCTGCAGCAGTACAGGTTGGGGGCTGACCTGCTGGGAAGCAGCTCTGCAGAGAGGGACCTGGGAGTCCTGGTGGACAACAGGATGACCATGAGCCAGCAATGTGCCCCTGTGGCCAAGAAGGCCAATGGCATCCTGGGGTGCATCAAGAGGAGTGTGGCCAGCAGGTGGAGGGAGGTCAACCTCCCCCTTTACTCTGCCCTGGTGAGGCTGCATCTGGAGTACTGTGTCCAGTTCTGGGCTCCCCAGTTTAAGAAGGACAGGGAACTGCTGGAGAGGGTGCAGCGAAGGGCTACAAAGATGATTAGGGGGCTGGAACATCCTTCTGATGAGGAAAGGCTGAGGGAGTTGGGTCTTTTTCGTCTGGAGAAGAGAAGGCTGAGGGGCATCTCGTAAATGCTTACAAATACTCAAAGGGAGGGTGCCAGGAGGAGGGGGCCAGTCTTTTTTTCAGCGGTGCCCAGTGATAGGACAAGAGGTAATGGGCACAAACTTGTACAGAGGGAAGTTCCACCTGAACATGAGGAGGGACTTGTTTACTTTGAGGGTGGCAGAGCACTGGCACAGGCTGCCCAGAGAGGTGGTGGAGCCTCCGATTCTGGAGACATTGAAAACCTGCCTGGACGCCACCCTGTGCAACCTGCTGTAGGTGGCCCTGCTCTGGCAGGGGGGTTGGACCAGATGATCTCCAGAGGTCTCTTCCAACCCCTGACATTCTGTGATTCTGTGATTCTATGATTCTTTGACCTTGACACACTGTCACAATGTTAACTTGTACTCACTTAGCCTACTTGTTGATTCTTGTCAATATTTTTTTAGGGTGGAAACTCTTGGGACTAGGGTAATTTCAAGAATGAGTGTGAACACAGAACTCTGCAAAATAACAGGTAGAGCCTGCATAAGATGTCCAAGCACCATCACAGTTAAACACATACATACACACATAGCCCAGACTTTCCATGTTAGGAAAACTCATCTTGACACTGTAAAGAAGAAAGGTGCATGCTTTAGATACCTTGTGTAGGACCGTGTAGAGATATGGTCACGGACAAAGATCTGGCGTAATTCACTCCTATGCACAAAGCCTTGTCTATATGAAGTTCAGCTTAAGCATATTTACAAGATAAGGGGAATCATTTTGTCTTTTTTTTCTGTCAGTATATTCATCCCCTACTTGCATGTGCATTCACTCTTTCAATTGCATGAGGGCAGCAAGGTTGTAATTTCACTTCCATCTTTTGATAAACAAGGACAGATTGTGGTTCTTTACAGTGCCCTCCTGCTTGCATAGGATATAAACTTTTTTTTCCCCACAAGATGGATTCTCGCATTTTTTCAGAAAAACAACACTTTGTGAGCTGTTTTTCAAAGGACATAGGGCCTTAAAGGCAGATTTTAGCAAAAAAGTGGTATCTCCTGTGATAGCTGGCCACACCAATCCATTACATATTCTTTATTGACTGGCATCAAAAAAAGAAATGGGATGCTTTGCCACTGGCTATTATTACATAAAAAAAATCTGCAGTGTTGATATCTCTGCCAATTCAGGAGATGGAAGACTGCTTTTATTGATTTTGCCTGACTTAGATTTGTTCTGCTCATGCCATTCAAATTTTTTCTTTTTGAATTGTCCACGTACTTAAAAATCAGGTAATCTAAAAATCATAGGATATAATTATTTTCTTCCTCAACATTCACTGTAAATGCGTGGAAATAAATAGAAAATGGGATAAAATCTAACATTGATTTTCCAAAAGGGCATGATGTCAGGGTAATCTGATCTCTTTCTTTGATGATTGTTTTTTCTGGACAAGGAAAATAAATTAGATCTCATCTATCTGTCCTGACTTCAGGAGAGATGATACATTTTCAGTGCCTTCAGTAGTAACTTGGACAACAAAGCAAATTAAATTTGGTGGTGTGACACTGAGAAATTTCAAAAACATAAAGCAGTAGTAATATATAGGAAAAATTTTATGAGATTGGTGAGTGGAGAGGTGGGAGGAACTTGGATACTTTAAAGAGCAAGACATAACATTATGGGCTAGGAACAAGAATATATATTATAGGTAACTATTGATTAATCTCAATGTAGGATTTCAGCATACAGCTTCATCAAAGAATGAATAAGAATTTCTAATGTTATGTGGCCATGAAAAATAGAAACACAAGCCTCTAGTGTTCTGCATTAGAGAGTTCCTGTAGAGGTGGAGCAATTGTGGTTCCATTCTGTCACTGTTAAGAACTCATCTGAAATAAAATGCATGATTCTTGTGAAGAAAAAAATGGAACTGGGAGCTGAGGCAGACACAAATCTAGGATTAGCTGTGCAATGGAGAGGTACAGTTCTACCAGGGAGTCTGAAAAAAACTCACTTGCTTAACCAAGCAAAACAAAGAATTCTCTGTTGATGTATCTAAGCAGTAAGATAAAAATGAGTAACCCTACAGATGTGGAAAGAGACAAGATAACTGTTTACAGTAAAAGAGACTAATGGCACAGAAGAAAATGGGTAAAACCTGACCTTTTAAAAATTCTGCTGGAATTTATATTTTTTAACTATACAATACAGGATGTTTTTTAATACATTTTCAATAAAAAACTAAGCAGGAGTTAAGGTTTATCGGTTTATAAAATGACAGTATGATCCAGTTGCTTCCCATAACAAGTAACTTAACTCAGCTTTACTACCCCACTTTATGCTACCATGATTTAAAGCAGCCAACAGCAATATTTTATCATTTTGCATTTGTTGGTTTTAGTCGTTTTGTTGGTTCTTGCCGCTTGGTACTGTTTAACACTCCTCTTTGCTAACCGCAAAGTATCCACACATTTGTATATGCATAGTTTTATGGCTTAATGAACAGATATTCAGATTTGTAATTTTTCCTTTTTGGTTTTGCTTGAAAATGTTGGACGATAAGTTAGTTATTTACGAGATAATCATTTACATATGGCTTTTGTCAAGCCACATTTGGAAAGAAATTAGCATGTCAGTACAAAAAATTCAAAACCAACAATTCAACATTGTTTTGTTAGTTAAATTACATTAAATGACATTATGTTGGAAACATAAAGAGTAATTTTTCAAAACATGCTTTGCATTTAGTATGAACTAATTTATTAAGCAGAAGTGTATGCAGTTAGCGTACTAAACTGACTGTTTCTGGTTACTCTTTCCTTTGGGTTTTTAAAAATGGTATAACTCATCTTCTGACACCTTATTTTTAATCATTGATTTCTTTACTGTTACAAATTTCATTGTCTTTCAAAATCCCAATCACTTCTTAACTTTGAATGGATGCCTTACATAAATAAGTTGAATAAATCATAATGAAGAAGTTATTTCCTCTGCTAAAACTCTGATGCAAAGTGTTTCATCCATGTTCTTTACTACCCAAATGTTTGACACCTAACTTCATTAGCAAGTGTACTATTTCATTTAATATCATTATTTTAGTGTCTGTCTCAATATGCTCTCATATAGCTGAACTTTCTCCTTAAATAATATTTATTAAACGAAAAATAAACCAGGTAAGTAAATATCATGTTAAAAGTAAATAACGTTAACATTGCTTCTTTTTTAATTAAAACAAGTCTAATGTTACAGATTTGAATTTTTCAAATTATACAAAAGAGAGACATGGTGGATAGTTTAATAATGGGGAGTGCTGTAACATTTCCTATAATTACATAAGCAACTTCCATGATTCAAAACCATCCTGGTTTAGCTCCAGTAGGAAGCTAAGCTCCACATAGCCACTTGCTCACTCCCCTGTTTAGTGGGATGGGGGAGAGAGCCGGAAGACTAAAAGGGACAAAACTAATGGGTTGACATAAAGATTGTTTAATAATTATTTTTTAAAAAGGAAAAGAATAAAGTGGAAAAGAAACAGAAACAAGTGATGAAAAAAAGAAAAAACCAGAAAACTAGTTGCTCACCCACCAACCAACTGATGCCCAGTCAGTCCCCAAGCGATGGCAGCTCCAGCCAAACACCCTCCCCAGGCCAGTTTTGTTGCTGAGTGCAACACCATATGGTATGGAATATCCCTCTGGTCAGCTGGGGGCAGCTGTCCCAGCTGCGTGGCCCCCCAGCCCGCTTGCTGGTGGGGCAGTGCGAGAAGCAGAAAAGGCCTTGACACTGTGTAAGCACTGCTCAGCGATAACTAAAACATCCTGCGTTATCAACGCTGTTTTCATCACATACCCAAAACACAGCACCATGCAAGCTACTATGGAGAAATCTAACTCTATACCAGCCACATCCAGTACAAAAATCAATATTGTACTCAGAGTTTTGTACACCTCGCTACAATCAAAGTAATACCTATTTATGTATCTAAGAGCCAAATCCTTAATCAGTAGATACTGAGGAGGCATAGTATTATGAAGGGATACGGGGGTGCAGGGTTGAGAAAAATTAAGCATTGATTTTAGTGGAAGCAGATTTAGCGCAAGAATGAACTGTTCTTATTTAGGCCAATCTTAAATGTCTCTTTGCGTTTGTCTTGTTTGCCCACTTTACTGGCACAAATAAAATATTACAGCAATGAACAAGGCACAATAATGTTGCCGTGGACGTTGTAAGATGAACTGTAAATGTTCTTGTGTGCTATAATATCTACTAATTCTGCAATATTCACTAAACTCTGATTTTTATTATTCATGATGTTTTCAAGGACCTGAGCCTTTATTCAAGCAGTAGATTGTTTCCAGTGTTGGCAAGACTTCCAGGCTGTACAGTGAAAGTATTTTATGTGGAGAAGTCAGAGAGCAAACTTGAGGTTTAACTATAGCTGACACATCTCTACTAAAACTGCTGTCACCACTGTATTTGCCAGCCCTACTCACGGCTCACAGGAAGAAAAACTATAAATTCCAGCCATTTTGTGCACTCATTGTCAGATACTGCATTTCATAATTACATTTCACAATTCTTTTTCAGCAAAGCCAACCAAATGTTTCATTGCAATCTCTTCTTTATTAATGAAGTGTCCCTGTACAGAAAAATTTTTTGATGATGCACTTGTGATATACTTGCGGTTAGTCTGTGAGCCCACTGTGTGAATACCCTTCAGCCCTGTGCTGAAGCATACACCACGATGTAGTCCATCAATTTCAGTTTTCATTGTTTATTCTCTTTTATGTCACTTGACAATGTTTCTGCTTACTTACAATATGCTTATACTGAAAAATCATGCATTGAGAAACCTGGCAGTTTCTGTGATGTGGAGAGAGACACAGACACCTGCATTAATGAGCTTAATATTCATCGACTGGACTGTTATAAGTATATGCTATTATCTTTAGATATATATTGATGTAAACGTGTTATCTGATGTCACCAACAACAAATCACGTTTTTCATAGATGTTTGCTAAACGTTGGCGAAACACAGCTGAGCTGAAAAGATACCCGTAATTAGTGAAAAGTTTGGAATACTTTCAGAAAGACATCCTTCTCTGATTCTAGCTGCCATTTCATTTGTTTTGCCTGCCTCCAGATGGGAAATAGCTTAGATGAGATCTATCCATTAGAGATTGACATCTCTCTTGTGCATAGAAATACGAGAAGGGAAGATGAATGGTGTCTCATGCCTGTGCTGAAATATATCAAATTTTAAGAGAAGCAAATTCACCCTGTACCCTTGGATTACATGAATTATTTAAAAGAGGTCACTATCATTTTGCCTGCATGTAGAATCCTAGAACTTTTCTTTCTCTACATAATTTTCTGCATCAATATATAGTAATGAATTACATATTCATTACTAACTAATGTACTTTAAACATATTCAGTATAATTTGAGGGTATGAACAATTTGATAGCTATGCAGCAATTTGGCTTCTGATGGGAAGTATACCAGGAATTTTACATCCAGTTGTATTTAGTTCAGAGTTTAGGAGTACATTTCTAAATTATATATGAAATGCTCAATATACGTAGGAAGTCCTCATAAAGAGTATTTCAGTAGCCAACATTCATATAGGTGGATCTATATTTTGATATTAGAGACATAGTGAGATACATATATATGCAATGATATATACGTTTAGTATATGCAAAAATATACATGTGAAAAAAGCCTTTTCCTACATGCAGTTTAATGTTGCGATCAAAGCTACTGTAGATACTTACAGATGCATTGATGAAGGCATGAACTCTATCAGTTCAGTTTTGTTGATTAATTTAAATGTCATTTGTTTTTCTGGTGTCTTTTATGTAAAGGGACATGTAAAACTGTTCACGGCAATTTGGCCTTTACAACCAGATGCCAGTTTATAAATACTATCTGAAGATATGATAAGATAGGAACAAAAGTGGAAACATCGCTGGTCAGCTGGACCAATGGCTCACAAAAAGACTGCTTCTAGTTCAGGAGAAAGGCTATGCACAGACAGCCAGAATGAGTCAAACAGAAAGAGTGAGTTTTGTTCTGGAGAAGAGACTTCTCCATGTTTCTTCACCATGGTATTACAGAACTGTTCAAACTAGCTTTTAACTAGCCAGCCTGAGTACCAGCAGCAGTCAAGCCATGGTGTTGAATCATTCTGCAGAGCCAACACATTGCCTGATGAGCACCAAGAAATCCATGGTGCCAACCCCATTGTGCTAAACATAGTACAAATACAAAATAGGAGACAATTCTTCTGAAAATTGTGATGGCATTAAATATATTTTTTGCTTGGGGTTTATTTTTATCAGCTACAGTGTAATACCTCTAAAGGCGTTACATTCAAATTGAATGACTTAAATAAATCAGTTCAGGCTCCTAACCTGCATCAGAGTTTGTCAGATACGCAGGCTTGCTCTCTCAGATGCTGAGATGTCTTAGCAAGCAGACAAATCACGTTTCCTTTTAAAAAATTCTCAACTGTAGTTTCGTTTCAATTTTTCTGGTAAGTGATGTTCCCCAAGTTTCTCCATTCACAAACATTAATGATTTCCAAGGATTTCAGAAGAGCTGTTTTCAGTTTGCACTGTGGTATTTTCATTTCTCTCTAGCAGGCAAACTCCTACCTCCAGCACCTACACGTGCAATTATACATGTTGTTTCTGCACATCATACATATGTATTACTTAGAATTTTATTGTCACAGATGCTCAAAAACCTGTATTGAAACTAATGCTTGTTTGAAGGAAATTAATGACAAAGTTCCATTGGTTTAAGTGTAAGTCAGTATCACACAATCACAGAATGTTAAGGATTGGAAGGGACCTCTGGATATCATCTGGTCCAACCCCCCTGCCAGAGCAGGTCCACCTACAGCAGGTTGCACAGGATGGCGTCCAGGCGGGTTTTCAATGTCTCCAGAGTCGGAGACTCCACCACCTCTCTGGGCAGCCTGTGCCAGTGCTCTGCCACCCTCAAAGGAAAAAAGTTCCTCCTCATGTTCAGATGGAGCTTCCCTCTGTACAAATTTGTGCCCATTGCCTCTTGTCCAGTTGTGCCACTGGGCACCACTGAAAAAAGACTGGCCCCCTCCTCCCAGCACCCTCCCTTTGAGTATTTGTAAGCATTAATGAGATGCCCCCTCAGTCTTCCCTTCTTCTCATAAGAGAGATGCTCCAGCCCCCTAATCATCTTTGTAGCCCTTCGCTGTCCCCTCTCCAGCAGTTCCCTGTCCTTCTTAAACTGGGGAGCCCAGAACTGGTCACAGTACTCCAGGTGTGACCTCACCAGGGCAGAGTAAAGGCGGGGTATTCACTATTTTAGCCTCGTGTACCTAAAAGTAATTGTATATGTGCTGCTTTATTTACAATGCTAATTTACCCTGTGGTTTCAGGCAAAGCAACAGATGGAAAATGGAGAAGAATCTTAATGAGTAAAGATGGCAGAATTAGGCACACATTCAATTTATCTCAAAGGAGCAAACATATTAAATGTTGATATTAAAGGGTATACTGACTACATAAATAATATTAGATAGATAAATGTGGTAAGTTATTGATAAAATTAACTTAAAAATATGTATACTTGGTGAAGGAGATTGTGAAAACTCCTTTGCTCTTGGATTTTGCAAATTATGTTCTTTCTATGCCCCTCCACCTCTTTTTGAGGGGTGATATTCAACAGCGGCTTCAAATTTTCGCATCTATTTCTACCTTTCCTAGAGTGTTACCTACATTTAGTAGGTTCCTTGTACATGAGTTACATATATTGGTTTTGTGAAGAGCAATGGTATTCAAGTCCAGTAGTAGGTAAAATTATTATTTTTAACTTCAATGAATTTTTTACACGTTTTGTGTTTTTTGCTTTCTTCTGGCTAAACTTATTTGTTACATTTGATTTATAGAACTGAACTTTTCAAAATAAATCTATAGCCAGTATAAAGGCTGTATACTCCTGATGTCCCCAGGCATTTATAGTTTATTTCCACCACCCTCATTTATTTTTCCCATGGTAGATAAATGGTCGCCAACTAACAAGAAATATTAGCTCAGATAATGTAGCATTTCTTATAAATGCTGAAAATGTAGGTGGTAGTTCAAAGCTGCTAGGAAGCTTTTTTTTACTGTTCAACCTTTTTGTAATATGTTTTTGAACTCGCACTGCAATATGGAAGATGAGGAAAAGGCTCTACTGATATATGAAACACATCAAAGGCTTAAGAAACTAAACATGCAAGACAGATGCTTTTGTAAACGTATGCTGTATCTCATTTCACCATCTTTAGCAGCATATACAGGTTCATGATTTGACAGAATTACTCTTTTGCTGCTTATTGATGTGAAAATTTGATACAGTAGGAAACACTTCTTTCTGGAGGGAAATCTCATTTTTTACAACAATTCTAATGTAAAAACACAACTTTGAAGAAAAAAAAATTGCTAATATACAGCAATTCTTTTAGTTCTTAGTTGTATGAAAAGATCCATAGCATCTAGTTTGGCTGCATATATATCACAGCCTGTCATTTCCTACAGTTAACACTGCAAAGAAAATAGTAACTTCCACTTTCAGCATAATTAATGCTCAAAAATCATATATCCCAGACAGGCATTAGTCTTGGGTTAGATACACCAATATAGAGAGAATCTTGATTTTTTTCTTTGATAGCTGGTACCAAACCTTGGTCAAAATTTTTCATTAAAATATTGTGCTTTCATTCTTAATGCATTTTCCTGGCTTCAGCTTCTACAATTCGATTTCTGCGGAGTCTCTGAGTATTCTGCACTAGGCAGTCATTGTTTTTTATTGGTTTGGGGGTTCTGTTTTTTTCTTAAATGAGCAGAAACCTTAACATAGAAATAATCCTAGAGGTGAGGAAGGTTTGCCAGTATGGTTGTAACAGCAAATCCTTCCTAACATAGGCCCAACATTATTGCTGAGTTCTGAAGTTTGAATTGGAAACAGCAGGGGAACGGGAGTTTGGATCTCCCTGTTCCCGCATGTGGGTAGCCCCAGCTGCTCTTCCCCTGGAACTCCTATATTCCCAGCTTCTGATTTGGGGTATTTTTTTCTTGGATAAAACCAGTAATGATGGTGATGATAATCTAATAAATTGTCTAATGAATATGAAATAAATTGGCTAATGAATGCTGCCCTCTACTGTATTGACTCCAGGGTATGCAGAGGTCTAGTCTGTTTACGATTAAAGACAATTCTTCCTAAGTTCAAGTGGCAGAGAGGCCTGTTACAGCAGGAAGAGCTGGGTCCTATCCCTGCTTCTGCTTTGTAACCACAAATTTGTTACAGTACTTTACACATACTGCTTTCCATTTGTAGACCTCATCGAAAATAGTCATCTCTAAATATTCCCAGCTTTCCCTCTCATTCACGATATGATATACCACTGGGATTTCCTTATCTTGTTTAAACCGAAAATGGGCATGGACTAAGACTGTCAGGTTTGGTTTATTCCATTATAGTTAAAGTAGCAGCCTTTAATCATTACCAGCAATATTAGTGCCACAACAGTGTTTACATCTCAAATATGCTTCTAATTTTCCCAGTCAAAGGCAAATTGTTGGTGATATCTTAATGTTTTTCTAGGTAGCTAATGCCAAAATGCAAGGTTATGATCTTGATCTGAATATTTCCCAGATGTGTGGTAAGGTGAAAGGTGGAACAGCTAACAGAACTTGACTTCCTATCCGTGTTAGTCTAAGTTAAGTGAATTCTAAGTCAGGCATAATTAGACAATGAGACCCCCAGAAGCCTTCACCTTCACAACTGTTTGAGATGAAAGCTTAGCGCTTGGGTGGATGTAACATAATCCACATGTTGGAAGAGAAATCAGAATCAGCTGTCACTGTCTTCTTGCATATGTTTTACAGTGCCCCATTAGCCACCTTCTTCTCAAAAGTCGGTGATCTTCTCTGAGCTTAACACTTCTAATTCATTTACTGTGGAATCAGAATCAGATTCTGAATCTGATGCCAGTTCTACCCCAGTGACTTCTGCTGCAGTTCCAGTTTGCCCATGATAGATCCAGTTTTGGAAGAGATGGGTGAGAGAGATGGATTCTAAGGATCTTCTGTCATGGAAGTCACATAACTCTTTTCCAGGACAGCCAAGTCAGAGATCACGTAGATACCAAAAAGAAGACATAGAACAACTTAACAAAACTTTGAATTTGGCCCCTGCAGTTTGGACCGGATGACCTCCAAAGGCCTTTTCCAACCTAAATTATTGTATGAATTGAAAAGGTGTCTAGAAATCTTTTCTATACCTCACAACACTGGAATTCTGAAGCTGGAAATCAGAGGTTGATAACCAAATAATTTCAGATAATTAAGAAAGGTTGCTCTTAATAAATATTGTAGGCACACTGGACAAAACACTGAAACAGAACTCAGCAGAATCCTGGTTCAAGCTTTGCTATTACTCTGTTAGGACACTGCAGTAAAGCACTGCCTCCTGAATCAACAGTGTTCACCCACTGCTCAAACTGATCTCACCAGCTTTGGTACCAAACGATCCTGGAATGAGGGTCACACTGTTTCCAGGGGCATGTCTCTTAACAGCAAACAGGTAATGACCTGTTTTTAGTGTACATGATAAAAAATATTTTATGAGGGCAGATTGGGAAGACATTATAGAGTGGTCCTGTAGCAAATCCATCAGTGATTTACTTTAGCCCACTTGTTACTAAGAGGTTAGCCAGGTTTCTTGAAGAAGTCAGGTTTAAGTATTCATGCTAGTTGTCTTCTAATAACTTTTCCATCTGCTGGGGATTTTCATTCAGTTTTGTTAATGAATAGCTTGGAGATTTCATGTAAACAAAGATCTACCTCTTACGAGATAATAGGCAAGCAATCAGAGTGACAAATTAGTAGTTCTACACTAAGACAAATGGTAGATTTAATCAACCACAGGCCACAGATCTGCGAGAATGTTTTTTGTTAGTTTTCATGGCTACGTATATTTTGTCAGAAGCAGCACAGAAATAAGGAATTGCTGAAGTATCAGCTAATAATTACAGTATATTTCAGGGCTGATCACTAGCTCTACATGTTTTACATTAATTAAGAAAAAAGAGATAAGGCTTTACAAATAAGAGCATACAGCTCATTAAAATCTTGCTATTTCTGAGCACTCGACTTACAACTGGTTTTGAGTAAATAACAGTGAACCAGCTGAGAACTGTGCCAGTCTCGACACTTACAGGCTCATCGGACATCTCCTGTTGAAGTGAGATTTAAGGAGGAAGGATAGATCTGGCATAAATTTAGGTCGGTCTGTGGAAACAATTTTTCTGACTGGGTAGTCTGACTCGATCTGGGAATGTGGCCACAGATCTCCTTTTTATGTGCCTCATAGCGCTGGAATGGTTACACTGGAAATCAAAGGCTGATAGTCAGAGAGTTAAGATCAATTAGAAAGGTCTGCATGATTGCTGAGGTCAGTAGGCACTGGGTCTTGTCAGCTGATGTGCAGCAGTGGCACTGAGAGCTCTGAGGTCGTTCTGACAACATGCTAGAACCCCTTGTGCCAGAACTGTTCCACTTTGATACTAGAGAATTGAGAAGGTAGTTTGCCAACTGGGATTTCATCCTCTCTGTCTTATTAAAGATTTTACAGAGCACTAGCTGATGCTCAGTATGTACATGAAACATATGGGACATGGAAATTAAATATCACCGGCAAATAGTGTCAGTAATATATTGGCGTTACTCTGTTGTCATAACAAAGGAAATATTAGCCATATGATTTATAATCCCGATACAAAAATTTCTTCAGTCTTTCCTACCAGAGACTGGTTTATTATCTTCTGCTTGCTCTGAGGGCTTTCATTTTTTCATAGGCAGATGACAATGCAACTGGTGGGACTGAGCGGGGTCAGGCAGTCCAATTGCTTTGTAGTTGCATGGAAGTGAATTATGATTGTGCAGATGCATGACAATAGATTTAGCAGTGTCTTGTAACTGTTGATTATTGTGTTAGTTTATACACAGTAAGGAGCTCCCAGACCCTGGTCTTGGCACACAGGGATTTCAAAACAGCAAAATAAATAAATAAATAGACTGACAGTTTAAAGCCAGCCACTGTGATTCTTAGTCGTATGTTTCAACTTACTCTTTTTCTATCAAATTGTTTTGTTAGTGTCTACCACAAGGATAGGGAAGGAGATTACAGTGTGGGCTTGAGAGTAAAAAAGGACACTAGGAAAATGTTGAATAGGAAGAAAATAATTCACTAGAGGTGGGCAGATGAACATGGGCATTAAAAATCAAATTTTCAGAAGTCATTCTGTTGTCTTCATACTTTGCTTTGTAGGATACTTGCTATCTATGAGTCTGATTTGTGAAAGGAGTCCCACAAACTTATAAGTCTTGTAGGACAATTTATGGTCTTGCAGTTTGGGAGAGCAAAATCTGGATGATCACACTCCTACTGTTGTTTAGAGTCACCACATATCTGAAATGACCTCTTCTGCCTCTGGGACCTTTTGATGATTCTTGGCATTTCTTCTGGGATTCCAATGCATTGATCAGAAATATATCAGTATATCAGTAGTTCTGACTGGCTTCTGTGTAACAAAAAATCCTGACTATTTCAGGACATCAGCTGCACACCATGCATGTACATTTTCAGAAGTGTTTGACTTCCTATGGAAACACTGGAAAGAACACTGCTCTGTAGCATAGTAAGTCCAACATTTTCAGAAACATTTGATTGACTTCTTGTATGTGCAAACACAGCTTTATAGGCTTGGAAGAAATCTTAAGAGATCATATGATGCATCCCCTTGTCCCACAGTGTACGAATGGGTGATAGCTGTTACCAACTCTGCTGGACGCTTTTATCACCTGCTCTTAAAGACTGCAAACACTCCAAAGCGTCTTTAATGAATACAGAGAGGTTTTTACCAGCCTTATTAGAATCTTATTGTTCTTAATATCCTCTCTTATTCTTCTGTGCTGTTGAGCCAATATTTCTGTTGCCTCATGCATGGAATATTCTCCTTCTCTTTCCAGATATTTTTTAAGTATTTGAAAGTTACTGATATATTTTCTCTTCCCAAATCTCCTCTTCTTAAGATAAACAGAATGAATTTATTTAATTTTCCATTGCAAATCATATTTTCTAGACCTATGGCCATGCTGGTTGCCCTCCTTTGACATATATTGAAATGAGCATAGAGCCCAGGTGACGTCTTTCTAGTGCTGAACAATGTGGAAAGATTTTCTTTTGCATTTCGCACACTATATTCAAGTTTTGTTGGCTGTTTCTCTGCTTTCTTCCATTTCTGTATGGAAATCCCCTCTATATGAGGGGATGTATACGTAAGAATTGAAAAGGGCAACTCCACTGTTCAGACTAAAGGTCAGTCTGGTTTCTTGTCTCTCTCAGTAGCAGTAGCAGAAGCCTGGAGAGAAGAGTAGGGGTATAGTGATGACTGCCTATTGTACTTTCCTAGTGTCCATCAGTATTCAGAGACTAATGACGGTACCTATTTACTTGTCTTGGGAACACATTTTTGGAATTGTTCTGATTGCTTTTCAGTTCATGCAAACTGAAATCCCAACAATGACTGTTGTAGTCTAACAAGTATGAAAATACACCTTTTTTTGTTTTAAACATCCGGCCAATAATTTCATTTGAGATTCAATGCGCAGTTTTTCTTTCTTCACTTTCTCAAGGCTGCCTACAATTTTATAGATATTCCCTCTTTAAGCCATTTCTGTTCCACCCTGTGAAGCCCTAGGTTTTAGTTATTCCTCAAACAATAGTTAATCCTTATTTTTGATCATGCATGTTGTCCTTTCCTGTAGCTTTTCCAGTTCTACTCCATCTTTGAGATGAGATGTTAGGGTAGCATGTGTGTTCAACATGCAAGCACAGATGGACTTAAACTTTGCTGCTACATTTTCCATTTCCTAAACATTCTCTACTCCTGTCCTGTACATGCCTAATTTTTGTTTTGCTATCTACCAAAGGACTAGGAAGTGATAGCTGGGCCATAACCCATTCTGTAACACATTCCATGTTTATAAACCTAACATTACTCTCCCTGTGTGCACCACTTTTTACAATAATCACCTACATTGAATTTTATCTGGTATTTTATTGCCTTGTCAGCTTGGATCCTGAGATTCTTCTGTAGTTACTCCCACTTCCTTCAGATTTACTACCCTGAATAATTTAGTATAGTCAGCAGAGTTTGTCATGGCATTACTGTGGATCATTAATGAATATGTTGAGTACAGACAACGCCAGGACTTTGCTGATCACTTTCCTGAGAAAACTGATTACTTTTGTTCCCTATTTTTAACCCATTACTTACACATTTATTGGTATCTATACATACACAATGTGTATAGAAAAGTTGATGCTTCCTAGAATATAATTGTGGAGTTGGTGCATGCACAAGCAATAAGACATTGTATGTAGACAGTACATATTTATTGCCTATGCCTAGGCTGTAAAAGCAGCACACACACCATAGCTCTGACATTGCTCAGAAGTGTCTGTCTCCACATGCAAAATCTCAGGTAGAAATATGGCAGCTCTGTTCTTCCGCTGTTCATCCCATAGCTGTCTAAGGCTAGGTCTACACTGTCAACTAACTTAGCTCCCCGGGTGGCTTTTGGATCCACAGCACTCCTGATCCTCCATATTGCACGTTAGTTCATGCTTAGCTTTTTTTGGCATGAACTATTTCCTCCTGAGAGGAACCTCCCCGAAATCCTCAGGATAGTTCACTGCAGGGACCACTCCTAAGAGGCAATACAGACAAGACCAAGCCAGGCTTGGTTCCTTTGGTTTTACACACTCTTATGCCAGGCCCTGCAAGAGGAAGTCTACAGGACCTTGGCATTGGACTATATGAACAGCTTACTGGTGGACTGCCGTAGCCTTCACAATATGTTAGAACAGAAAAAACACGAACATGTCTGAGGGCTATGGGTAAAATCTCTAGAGGTAATAGTCTGAGGAAAATTGAACCAAGCAGTCTCAGACATGCACCAGACCACCCTAGTAGGTGCAAATATGATTGTCATCCAGTTTTGACCAAATGTCATGCGGGCCGGGTGCTCTTTGCAATGTTAGACAGTAGTGTAAGCAAAGGTCTCTCTGAGCCTGACATAAAAGTACATAGAGAAGACGGGAGGTTCTTTGCCTGCCCTCCACATGTCCCCTGACAAGGATTCTGCTGGAATCACAGCAGAAATCACACTCACTGTCAGCTGAGTGGTTAATTGGTGTTGATTGTCTGTCAGGGATTTTGTGCTGTTAGAGTCCAGTAAGCAGAACTCCCAAATATAGAAGGTTGAGTAGAAAATCTGGGAAGAATGTATCAAACCTACTGAATCATACTGTCTGTTAACTGGCCCAAGCATAGTTTCGTATTTGTGCAAGAGACTTACATAGTACAAGAAAGAGAAAACCAAAACAATTTCAGTGACTTAAGCTAGGGAATCAGAGTTTGTATAAAAGGACAAGACATAAGGCACAAGCACGTGCAATTAGATCACATAATTCTGTGTGCAAAACACGCGTGCTAGCTGCTATCAGAGGATGTCAGCAAGGGAACAATATAGAAGAAGACTTGAAGATAATGAAAGCAGAAAGGTGTGAAGTGATTGTGCTCCACAGATCAGCCTTTTATGTTTCTGTGCAAGACTGATGATTCTGTCATCCTTCTTTTTGATGAGGTGTTGAATGAATGTTTAAGAAGACAGTACTTATCACTGCTCATCAGAGTTTAAAAAAAAACTGTTTGTGCTAGAAGACTGAAGATACCAGGTCCAGCCAGGTTAGGACACAGTCAAGTATTAAAGATGAAAACACTGTGAAAGACATATATCAGGTGCTTTCACTGTAGTGGACAACAGTTTACATCTGTGTGCAAGACTACAGACCTTGTTACTTGCTTTAGTGTTTCAGCATACCTTTGATGATGAAAGAAGCGTACAGAATATCTAAGACAATACAAATCTAGTATTAGAAAATCAGAAGCTGATCACATAACATTATAACAAGAATAATACAGTTATTGAACGGTGTCTTTTTGATTGGTTGTAATTTAAGAAGAATGAAGTACACAGAATTATTTATGTCAGAGAAAACAAGCAATGAATGGACAAAGCTATGAACTGGTGGTTAGAGGTCATTGAGTTCTTTTCAGCTGCTAAACATCTTCTCATATAGTAACAACTGCAATTAATTTATCTTTATTTACTCTAAGACTGTCCAATAACAATTTCTTATAATTATTGTGTCTTACAGTAAATATTTTCTCTGAAAAAGTTTAGACGGTAGTTTGTTTGCAAAGTAACCACTGGGGTTATGAGCTATGCGTAATCTATGACAACATCATATACAACATTGACCCAGCTATGTAAATATGAGTATTAGGGTCAGAGAGCTACCTTCCATTTGATTACAACCAGGTCAGTTAAGAAAAGAATTTGTGGAGAAGAAAAGCTACGAGGGACAAACAACAGTTAGAAATTTCAAGATACTCTGAAATACTGTTTGCAGTAATTATCTTAATACTGATCACCCATACCATACAGCTGCCCTAATCTACACTTCTTAGATGTTCATTCTGTTGCCACAGTCATTATAAAGTTTTCTTTTAAAAAGTGATTATTGTGAGCAAGCAATATCAGGAATATTTGTGGCGTTATAGAGGAAAACTGCTGAAAGGGTTCATAAGTAACTGCCACCAAAGATAATTATGTGAAAAAAAGAGTGATCATTATAGCTGTCCAGGGGTAGTCTTGCATTATAAACATGTGGTTCCCATATTTTGAAATACCATGGATTCCTTTTTCCTGTGTGAGGCAAAGACAGACATAAAACATTAGAACCAACAGTTAATGAATGCGGTGGATTACTGTGTTTGTCTGGTTTCTGATTTGCAGGGAAAATGCTAAAACATCTTTTTTTTTCAGAGAAACATAACAGTAGCAGGATACTGCTCGGAACTGTACCTAATCATGCTCCCCTAAAGAACAGCCTGTAGAACTCTGTGATTTTTCTGTTTTACCCTATTACTAGGTCGTTATACCCGTACAGATTTAGGAGAGGATCCTACCTGCCACAGGGAGTGCAAAGCACATTGCCAGGCTTTGTGGTACAGTTATACACTGAGTTTCCTTCTGCCTCCTACCTTTCACAAGAAGATAAATATTTGAGATTATCAAAGAAGAGACGATATTTTTCCAGCCCTGTTATCTTGCACAATGGAGAGTCAAGTTTATATCCACCATAAGAACAAACAAGGCTCAAAATTAAACATAACTGTTGAAAGAAACTGTTGTCTCATTTTGATGTGCAGTTGAGGAGCCTTAGCTGGAACAGCAGCTACAGTATATGTTAGTCTTGGTAGAAGGCAACAAACCTGTCATTTGAGTAAAGATTATTGACAGGCAAGTAGCAGAGGCATCTGCAGCACACTGAGTTTCATAACTATCACAACTTCTATACAATGTCTCACAGGAATAACTCTTCTCATCTGTTGTACATACTCTGACCACTTTAGCACCCAGGCTCACTTTCATCTGCTCATACCTGGCAGTGCCAATGTAGCAATTGGCTCCATTTAATTATAGTTTGTGCTCTATTTGTGAATATATGTACTGTGTCTGCTAGAAGCTCCTGACTGAGTAGAAGATGACCGCCTTAGCAGTGAAGACCTGTCTCTCCTGAGACTGCAGATGATGGACAGCTACTTCTCCTGGCAGTCACCCTGAATTTTGACTGTTTCTTCTGCTGTGCCACTGCTTATGTGTTATCCCTTCCTTGTGTGTGAGGATGAGCCTTAACTCCGTAACTTCTTCCAATTTGGAACTATTCACATTGAAACTTACACAAATGGTAAAATGCAGGAGGTGAACATAATGATCAGGAATGTGAAAGATAACTCAGGATTCCACCCAAGTTGAAACATGCAGCTCCACGCACCCATGAGAAAATTTACTGAGCTTTACTAGTGTCTTATAAGCGTTCCATTCTCCTGTGTATTTCTGTGGAGACCTAGAAATTTAAGATTTGGCAGAAATCCTGAGTGCCTGGTCCTGTCTGCTAAATGGAAACAATATGGATTGCCAAGTTTCGATTAGGATTTGGATTGGGATCCAAGTTTCCTTATAAACACATGAAGTAATCTTTCTGCTCCATTCAGTACCCATCAGGCCTTAGTTAGAACATCAGTCTTGGGCACCTCACTTCAAAAAAATTAGCCAATTGGAAAGAGACCAGAAAGAGAGCAATAGGAGGTCTAGAAAATGTATACTACGAGGAATGACTGCAAGAACTTGGATTGTTTAGTCCTTAGGGGTTTAGGTTGATTTGTTTCCTATTGAGAGTTATTTCCAAGCCAGATCATTCCAGTGATTTTGTTTATAGTGCTGCTCCACAAACAGTTATATTTGAAGGGTTGGTGAACTTCAGCACAGAGGCAGGAAAATGTAACTAGGGGAAAGGTGGGCTGAAACTCCTTAAGCCATCTTTGGGAAGAGATCTAACAAATCAGATAACTACAGTCCTGTATCTAAGCATATATACTGGGTGGGGATATGGGCGTTTTGTTTTCCTTTTTTTCTCTTGGCATATAAATTGCTACCATTCCTTGGTTGGTATGGGTCGTCAGTTGTAACTCCATTCCAGAAACAGATCAGATAATGAATTCTGACACTGTTTGTGTCTAATCTACAAGTTATCAAATCTTGAAATGTTGGGGTCAAGCACACTGAGACCCTTATATTTTCCGTCAACACTAATGTAGCTGGCTATATGTTTTCCTGTCTTGGCTCAAAGCACGGAGCTCAAGAAATCTGAGCTCTGATTAACAGAACTAGGTACAGTTGGCTCTACTTGTAGCCATCCCATCTCCACAGCATGAATTAAATCCATGTGAAGGAAGCAAACATGTTTATCGTCCCTCCTGCAAGATAGTTCCAGCACTTTGGTTAACCTGTTGACATGCTTGCATGTTGGTGATGGAAGTGATGGATAAGGTGTCCTTGAGGGCAGATCTGAACTCAACTGACAGCATAATGTGTCCTCAAAGTCACATCCTGCATTTCTTTTGTTTAAGTTTAACCCATCTAACTTTGGACATTTAACACAAGGAGTGGTGTTTAGACCTGTTCTTTGGAGTTGCCTCCCTTCACTGACGAGCAGGAAAAATGTAGGCTAATGGTGCTCCTGATTGTTTCTGTTACATGTCAGGATGTGTACTAGCTAAATTGATCGCTGTCATTCTTGTAGCTAAACTCCTCCTTTGCCAACCAACAGCTCTCACTATGGCATCACTAATGAGGTTCTCTCCTCCCATGTACCCTTCTGCTGCCACCCTTGCATTTACTTGATATACAGAGGACCGTTGGTCGAGTAGTCTTTGCTATGATCTGAAATTAAAGCCATAAAAGCAGTAGATAAGGAAGGGGGCGATAAAAGCACTAGATAAGGAAAGGAGAAGCAGATTGTTTTCCTTTAATCCCCTTGTGGGTCTGAGAAATTAGTGTTTTACATGGTCTTTATGCACCATGGAGATTTTACATCTTAACACTGATATTGTGCTAATGCAGAAAGTCTCAAGAGGTCCTGTTCCCAGAGCCTTCCAGAAGTTTGGATTCATATCTCAGACTTATTCAAATGCATCAGATGTGGGAATTGGACTGGAAAGCTCATGGAACATTCACATTTTGGCTATAGATGGTCTAAATATGACACATTAGCAGCTTGCTTTGTGGTCTTTCAGTAGTTTCACTTCTGATTTAGAGCAGGAAGGGTGGAGGTCTCAGAAAATATTAAATACTAATAAAAAGCACCAAACTGATCTTAACTTTCAGTTTTAAGTCAAAGCTGGTTATGGTTCAGGTTGTTTATTATTTGAGATTCCTGTTCATAACTGTGGCATAGTGGGTTATGAGATTCGTATCTTAAGCTGCCTTCTAAAGACAACTGTAGATTACATTTTAGTGGAAGTACTTTGCTTCATTGAAAAGCTTCTAAAGGCAAGTCTTGCTTAGCCCATCTTCAGTTACCAAGGTTTGTCTTATCTTCTACTCCACCATCTTCCTTTTTCTGTTGTCACTAATTCTTATGCAAAACAAATAAAAGATAGGAATAACTTGCTTTGCACAGGTGTAAATGGTGAAACAGAGTGGAAACCAAGTCAGTGGTTTCATATTCCTTAGCGCTTCCCTTTTACATGACCACATCCAAACAGCCTTCTCTTTTCTTCACATTTTGTTTTTTCAAGCCACCAACTAAAAGCACCTTTTTGAACCATCAAATCTTTAACGTTATGCCTTGTCACCAACTTTGTTTGACCGAAGCCAATGCCAGTCAAACGTATGCCTTCAGAGAAGCTTCCTAGAGGGTGCACAAACCAAGGTTCGGAAAGTTGATTTAGAAGAAATGGTACCAAGTTCTGCCCTCTCCAGTTAGCCACTAGGGGCGGCAGCTGCCTTCACAGGCCCAGCAGCTTCTTGTCATCATTTGGGAAAATGGGAAGTTTTGGAATGTCTCAATCATCATAACATTCCACCCAGCTGAACTCAGTCTTCATCAGTGATATTTCTGCAGACAGGGAGGGAGGGACTGCCTGTGGATTGCCACGTATATGGGATAATCTCTGAAAGGGGAAGGAAGATGCAAGGTGGCCCTGTTCCTCTACATTAAGAGGACTGCAACCAGGGTGGCAGACATTTAAAGTGTTTTTAAGAACTTATTACACAAATGACGCAGCTACAGAAAAATGGTCACTGCCTCATACTGCAGAGAAGTTGAATTTGGTCCCAGAATCAAGTGGTTCTCATTGTGGGGTATGTTTGGATCCATTGCACTAATGCCTTGATAATATGTCTGATACTCTGACAAGTTGTCTTTCCTAACAAATTGCTTGACATAATTTCACTCAAATTCTGTGATATTTGTGTAAATTCGTTGCTTCATATTACCAACATTTTTATAAAACGGTGACATTTGGAATTCGCATACAGAATTATGTAAGTGCAATTTTTCACTTGTATTTTTTACAGTCCCTCTGTGCAGAGCAATACAGCCAGGCAGCTTTTTGTTGTCTTGTCATTTATATAATTATCACTTTTATAAATTATAAAAATACAGGGTTTTTTAAGTTCAAACATATTTGGTTTCTATTGGGAATAGGTTTCTAGACTTTGGGACGTGTAAAGATAACACGTGCATAGCTACAGGGCACATCTCAAGTTGATATTTAAAATGTTTATAATGAGTTGGAAATGGTTTGCGTATTGAAAACTGCTTTTACAGTGGATGTGGTCAAAGGGGATTAGTTCTAATTGTTGAAATTTACAGAGTTATGGCTGTAAAATAATAGCTTGCTATCTGTTTTAAAACCATAATGGAGGCCACAGCGTTTTTTTAAAATTATTTTTATTTTCCTTGCCAAGTTCCTAAAAAGCATGGAACCAGAAATGAGTAATTACTAATGAGAATTTCCCCCCCAAGAATATCATTTTTTTGTAGTGCTTATTATCAAGCCTAATTACAAGTCACATTATGCCACGGAAATTATTTAGTTTACACATTTTCTTGGAATGAAAAGTTTTAAGTCATGGAAATGCCTGAGCCCAAGCAATGGTATAAAATCAAACACAAAAAACATATAAAGTATGCTGAAATGCCTTTTTTATTTCAGTTTTCACAGAAAAGAAACATAAGCTACAACGAGATGCTAATATTCATGAGAATAGAAAAAGTAATTGGATGATTTGTTTGTTGCTTGATAAAATGTACTCTCTCTACTGGGTAGGTTGGCCAAGTTTCTAGAGATTCATTCTGAAAACTTGAGGGGAAAAACAACTCCCAGAATAACTGAGGAAGTAGTAAATAGACTACATGTCTTTAAAAAGGGGGAAAACAAAGAGACAGAGACAAGTCAGCATATCCTGAGAAAAATAAAGGAAAAGTAATTTTCAAATATATGTTTGTAAACACAAAATTGCCAAACAAAAGGAATTACTCAAAGAATCAATCAAAGAGAAGTGATACCAAACCAACCTAATTTTAAACTGTGATAAGATAAAAATCTTCATATGTAGGAGAGAAGCAGTAGATACCATAAATTGGGGAAGCATTTTTGAAACTAGTATCTTTAAAGATATTTTCGTAACCAAGATCAGCAAGCAAATTCTAAGTGAAACTCTTACAGTATGGAAAGTCATACTCAGGGATTAGAAGTTTTTCACTGCCAATCTGAACAGCAGCATTAAGTTCCGCAAAGAGTCTCTTCAACATATCTCCTAATCAAAAATTCATTAATAACTTGAATGGAGGAATTTTAAATGTGGTCATAAAAGTTGTAGGCAATACCAAACTTGGAATAGTTGCAAGTATGTTGGAGGACTGAATAAGAACTCAAAACAACACTGACGAATTAGAGAAATTATAAAATAAACAAGAGGCCATTTAACCGGGGCATGTGTGAAGTACATTTAATTAGGAGTAATCAAATTCGCAGCTATACAATGAGAAATAATTGCTTCTGTTTCTTCCATGTATCCAAGGGTGGTGGATCACAAATCAAACAGAAATCAGTATTATCTTATTACTGTTAAAAAAAAAAAAGTATGAATAAATGTATATCTATGCATATATCCTTTGCAAGAAATATGAAATGTTCCTTCATGTATCAACACTGGTAATATTTCAGTAAGAGTATTATGGCCATGCTGTGGGCACAAGCAACAGCAGTGTTCAGTGGTCCAGAAAACCTGGAAGCTTTAAGAAAGCATTGAAAAACTCAGCTTGTTTAGAGAGCAAAAGTTGGTAGCTAGCTAGGTAGGTGTGATAATAATTCTTTAATATCCAAAAGGTTTCTACAAGGAAAAAAAATTATCTCTTTTTCATGTTAGTTTACAATTTAAACAAGAATTAATGGGCTCAAATTACAACAAGGCCATTTATACTGAATACTAGAAAAAATTTCTAATATAGATAGTGGAATAGGTTACACAGCAGGTCATAGAATCTCTTTTTTTCAAAGGTATCTGAGAGTAATCATCTGTCAAGTATAGCTTTCCTAGGGCCAGTGGAGTACCCACAGCGGTCTGGCATCCTTCCAGCCATATTGTGTATGACTACGCACAGGCTCTTACCTCCAAGCCTGCAGCAGTTGAAGAATATGAAATTTTACAGAGTTAATCCTGAGAGCCTGTGGAAGTTATATTTTTTTTATTGCAGTAGTATAGAAATCCAGTCATGGCCTATGTGTCTACTACATAAACCTTGAGGAAAATACAAAATTTTTTTGCACCCTCAAATAAGTTGCTTTCATTAGATGGTGAAAACACTGCAGTTGTAAGCTTCATACTATTATGTCTCAATTCCCTTTTTTATAAATTCATGTTGAATTTAGTAATGACTTCAGAATAATCAAATATATATTTTCACCCTTACATCAAAGGCATTGTTTTAAATGCAGTCTGTGTCAAAGTTCTGAAAAGTCCTGATGACTTCTGCTTGTAGATCCATGGCAGATGAGTTGGTGCTCTCATGCTGGCCTTTGAAATTTGTGTCTACATCACTGACATCTGTCAGATAAGAGTGGTGAAACACTGGAACAGGTTGTCCAGAGAGGTGGTAGATGTCCCATCCCTGGAAACATTCATGGTCATGTTGAACGAGGCTCTCAGCAACCTGATCTAGTTGAAGAGGGGGGGGATGGACTAGATGACCCTTAAAGGTCCCTTCCAACCTAAACCATCCTATGATTCTATGATTCTTTGATTCTATGAAAAGATTCCTATTGCCTTCAATAGATTCTGTCAAACTCATGAAAAAATTTCCTCCTGAGAAAATCTGTAAGTAACACTGAATAATTTGAAGTCTAGACAAAAGCTAGTTCTGTGCTTGTAACCAGCATGTAACCCCACTGAAGTCTTTGGGGTGTGCAGAGAGTAGTAGGGTATATAAGTACCAAATTAGGTCCCTGTTACACAAGGGGTAATAGATCAAGAATTAAATATGAATGAATAAATATGAATATTAAATTCATTTGAAAGAAAAACAGCTGTTAAAATGTCCCCTTATCCCTGAAAAATACTGCAGAGGTTAGAATAATCAAAATTGTCACTGAAAACTATACATTTTTCAACTTCCAAATACATAAAACACACTCAGTGAGAATAAATCTAGGATCATTGGTGAGATCAAACTGATAATAGCTCTGAAGAATTCAGCTGCATTTGGCTTCAGTTAAATAGCATAACTAGACATAATCAAGCTAGTTGCTGTGGATATAATGTAAATGTAGTAACATTTGTCCTCATGACCTCCTTTCAGCTGCCCCACTGGGCATATAATAGAGTGTGAGATTGCAAACAAACTTTACCAGAAAAAAATTACTATATTTTCATGAATGGTATGAATACTTCTGTTACTTTAACGTAGGTATTGTACTGAAGAGCAGTGTATCTCCATCATTCAAGTGCAACGCACTTAAAATGGGTTAATTCAGTGCAAGGTTCTTATTTAAGCACGGGTCTCCTTCAGCTACAAGTGTAATAAACAATTTAAATGGTCTAATATGGTGCTGTTGTTACAAGGACAATATGACAAAATATAACTCAGTTTGATCCATGTTACATAAATATTTATATGTATTTAATACATATTATGCCAGTATTTTTTTATTATTCTTATTTTTGGTTAGTGCTGTTGTTAGAAATGGGCACAGCCTAATTTTTCTGGTGCCACAGTTTGCGTTACAGCAATTCATTACTGTAGAAAAAAATAACTAAATTTTTCTTATCACTTTTTGGTGTGGAAAATCCAAAAAAATTTGTCACTCATTTAAAAAGAAGTGGGTGTTGTAGCATTGTTTGCACCACATTCTAACCCTCTAATAGCTTGTCATCCACATAAGTTAAGGAACTCCATTTAAGTCTGTTTGATTTTGAGCATAAGTATTTTAGGAGACGTCCTGTGGGAGAGAAATACTAAAGACCAATGCTCTGTATTAATGTTCTTGCGGAAAATCAAGAAAGCAACTATGGCTTTTCTTTGCTGTAAACATGAGCAACATTTTTAAGAGTAACACAAGCAGAACAGGGCTTGGTTGGTATGGTCTCATTGATCTGCTTGTATCAATGGCTTGACACTTGTATATATGAGCTGACTATCAAGACCTAATTAAGGAGCCCTCACAACTTTTCTTGAGATTGGAGAGTATAATGTTCTTAATCTTACATATAGAAAATTATATATGGCTCCTTTGCACCAGTAGTCAAGTTAGCTTTAAAAGTAGACATGGGTCTTAACTGACTCTTCCCTCACATTTTCTTGGTCTTCCTACATTAGAGAGTTCCCCTAAGTTATAGCTCCTCTTATTTCCACCTAAGCACCTTGAGCTAATTCTCAAGATAACATTACATATAAGTAACTAATGGAAGTTGTGTTTAGAGTTTTCACTTAAATAACTGGCCATATTTTTGCTGCTTGGCAGTAGTTAGGCAGCTCCAGATATCAGAGGGGCCTTTGCTGCTACTGAGTTGGATACCACTGATGATGGAGTGAGCAGATTTTGGGAACTGTTGGTTTTACCCCTTCACACGTAGCAGACTTGCAGTGCCATATGTAACTTTGCATTCACCCTGTTTGTCCAAGTCTGGGTTTCAAGTCTGGGAAGCGATTATTGCAGAATTGTTCTCACATGGCTATAAGGAGCTCAGTAGATATTCATGTCTTTCACAGCATAGGTGAAATTTTCTTAGTTTATACATGCAAATCCATCCTTAGCACTACTGAATTTTCATGCCGGAGTTAAGAATCTTACCATAAAAATCTTACAGCAGAAGGCTTTATTGGTTGGGGTTTTATTTAATAATATGTTATCGTTTCTGTCTATGAACACGTGTCTATCAACATTTATAGTTGCATTTTGATATAAAGATTTAAATAAAATATTTCTCCACTTTCAGCTCTTTATAGGTTTGGACAAGAAATACTGTTATTTCTGGTTTAGTATGGTCCATTTTCTGAAGGGCTTCACTAGATCCTAGACCTACTGTTGTTCATCTTGCAGTTCTCACTAAAGTCTTTCTCATATGCAAGAACATTGTAGCTGTGGTCAGCCTAACGCTTCTTGCTAAGTAAACACAAAACCTCTGGTAATTGCACTGGAATTTATAGATGTTCATATCAAAATTTACGTAGTTTATGTAAATACAGAATTTTATATATATTTTAAAATGCATCCAGGAAAGGGCACCTCTCCTTTCTTGACAATCTAAGGAGGTCTTTCATGTTAAATTGCTTAGTTTGTTGTTCTTTCTCTTCTTCACTGCATACGCTATGTCAATAGTTTACTTCCCAATAAAAATCAGCTATTACTTTTCAGGGCTTCATTCTTAGCCACTGCCCAGCTAACATCAAAACCTCCACTTCTAGTCACTGCACAGGTAACACCCTCCCTCCTCCGTTGCATAGGCCGCAGTTCCTATGTGGTTCATACAGTGGGCATACAGAATGGCTTTTGCATCGTATATAAAACAGCCATTTTCTAAACAATTTACAGTAAAAGAACTTCCTCCTCACTTCTGCATGCTAAAGTCCAAATGGTTCCACAGCCTGAACACACTGCATTCAGTGCTCAGGGACAGAAAATCAGCATTTCCAGAAAAAGCACTGAATACCAAGTTATACTGTTGGTGTGTGGTTACCATAACGTTTTTTTAAGTAAATGAAGAAAACATGGATTTTCCAGTAGTACCCTGCTCAGACAAAAAGCATAGAACCTAGTGAGGAGGAAATTATAGACTCTTTTTTTTTTTAAGCAGGTAGCAACTCATCAATGTTTCTCCAGTTAATGTGGTTGTCACATTATTTGTTGGCTCGATCTAGGATGCTCTTTACAGTTTCTCCAGATTTTCACCCCTCCTGTAATTTCCCCATTAGTGACCACTGAGTTAGGTGGGCTATTGTTCTGATTACTTCAATATCAGAAGAAATATTGAAGCCAGGCATACTACCTGCATAAACCGTTTAGAAGTTATTTGGTTGGAGCTATATTTAACCTGTATGAAGACACGATGGCCAAACAACATAGCCATCCACTTACTCTAGTAATTGCTGAAAAGGGATCTCTAAAATCGCTGTGTAAGTTGTAGGAGCTTCTAATACTCCCAGATCAGTATGTTCTTGGTCAGAAAACATAGAGATGAAAGCTCTGTCTCCCATTATTGGCCCCTTGAGCCATCCAGTATCATAGAAAGAGCTTGTTTTAAAGAAAAAAAAAATTAATCATATTTATTACAAACAGAGCAAAATGTTTCTGATATGTGAAAGGCAAAGATAATGTGGCTGTTAGGGTTGGTCTTACTATATCCCAAAATGTCAACATACTTGCCAAAAGTGAATTTATCAGCTCAGTGCAGCCAAGAGATTTAGTTTACGTAAATGTCCTACAAGGAATAAATAGTTTACCACTGGTTTGGAAGATTGGGGTAAATCTAAGATTCTATTGACATATGCTATAGATTTAATTTAATGCTGTGGTTCAGATGTCTCTTCTGATAAATTTTAGTAAAATCTGTGCTAAGATGAATGGAGCTGTTTCAGTATTTATGGAGTTTAAAATGCAGGGTTAGCAAGGGAAGCATGTTAATTGAAACAATGTTTGTGTATATTCTTGCAAAGTCTTTGCTATAGTTTGTTGGCCAGTTGGTTCTGAATATTAGCAGTTTACTGTTTTTCAGGTTTATTGTCTTTTCTATAGTGAGAAAATCCTCTAATGAAGTGATTAAATATCTCAATTTTTATCTTTTAGGCATATTGGAGATAACATCTGTAGAAATTGGAGTCGTGGCAGTTAAGTCCATTAAAAGCAACTATTATTTAGCCATGAACAAGAAAGGAAAAGTCTACGGCTCTGTAAGTATTTCTTTACCTTCCAAATGGATTGCAGTCATCAGTATAGCTCCATCTCTTGCCTACTGAAAACCCCACTTGTTTGTGTGTTACTACTAATTAGAGCTGAAATGTTCATCAGAATTTCATCCTCTGGGAAACCAGCAGCCCCCTTCTCCACAACTCCCTGTTTTTTGTTAAGCTCATATCATACCAAAGCAGCTGCTGGGATTTATCATGCTTACTGCTTCAGTCAGGTTTCTTATTAAGTAGTGGTCAGTGGAGAGGGTCCTACAAAATGTAATCTTTAATGCTGTTTTCCCCTGCTTTTCTGCAGTACAGTCACATTTAGCAGTAGTTCTGAGGGGAATTAAGTGTACCTGAAATCTTGGAAACTTCAGCTGATGGAGCAGACACACCAAACAACATCCAAGAATATTTCTCAAGTAGCCAGCTTTAAAGTGATTGTATTAATTCATACACAAAGTTATGCACAGTACAAAGAGATATAGACTTAGGTATCAGTGGGGGGGGTGGGAAAGAACCAAAACAAAAAACCTAACTCAACAAAACCCAGTAACCATCCGAATATTTTTAATAGGAAGCAATATGATCTATAAATCTGAGTGTACACTCATGCATCCACATGATTACACAAACACCAGATTGTTCTGGTATTACATCTGGTTTGGTCTGTAGCTTTGTAACTTTTTCTCAGCGCTAGTGACAATGAGCCCTATAATAATGTAAACTTATTCAAGTCATCTGCAAAGGTTATGAGCCAGTCTTCACATTGCTCAGTGTTCAGAACATTCAGAGGCTTTAAAGAGAGCAGGTCACAAATAGGTACTGGGGCCAAGTTTGTCCTCAGGCAATGTCGCCAAGCCTCCTACCTCTGATGGTGAATTAATGCCAGTCTCAACTCAGGCTCAAGAGGCTTGAAGTCATTGGGCCCTCTTTTTCACGGAGGCATTTCTACGGACTGGATTTAGTTCATAGAATCTGTATAAACTGTCCTCCCTCATCTGCACTGTGGCTAGTCACTCCTGGTTCAAAGGTTACTTCTGACTTTCTAGACTCCTGGGCAGTGTCGAAGAATCACATTAAGGAACGACTGGAACAGAGGAATGTTTCTTAAACTCCTTTAAATATGGGGTTTAATTCCTAGCCTTACATTTTTCAGAAATAAAGAAGCAGCACTGCTCAGTCCTGCACCATTGAGAGGTATAAAGATATACTGAGTTGCTGACAAAGTTACCATTTGTCTGTTGAGCTACTCTCATTGATCATGGGTATGCTTCTGTAGATATGTGAAGGCGTTAGCATAAATCACCATCTTCAATTCACACATCTCAGTTTACAGCATTTAATTAGTCATTTTTGATGGTCCGTCCCAAAACCCGAGATAAGTTTTCCTACCCGAGTTTTTAGCTGTGGCTGGTTTGGTGAGTCCATCCCAACCCCTATATACACACAAAAGAAGTCAGAGCAGCTTTCATGTACCATAGGTGGAAACTGCTGCCATAAGACTCTGTAATTCATAGTGTATTAGAAATTGTGTTGACAGGAGGATACGAATGTGGAAAGCCTTTTTTTTTATTCCAGCTGAGATAATTTTTCAATATTCACATCATAAAATCACAACATAATGACTTATCAAAACCTATTCCATAATACTTCAGAGATTTAAAGAATGCTTCTGTTATTATTTTTCCCATCCTCCCAAGACATGCAGTTAGACTCATATTACTACAGTGTGTCAGCTTGCAGATGGCTATGAAAAACAGAACCAATAAAAATTGTAAAAACACTCTTAAGCATGTGCACAATAGACATTGGTGCCGGGTTATGCTGAAATTTGTTTGAAATGAGCAAAGCAGTCTTGGGCTAACACTCAGGACCCTGCCAATAAGACTTCTTAACCACATCACAACATCATCTGTTCTCTCTGTATTATCTAAGAATAGAGATAAAAGTTTGGATTCGAGTACAATTCTGCATCTGGGAAAACAAGTCAAGTAAGACTGTTCCTATGTTTCCGAACTACGTTCCCATTTGACTGACTTTAGTTAGAATGAGCGAGCAAAAGAAGACTCACCGCTTGGTTTCTTTAACAAAATAAACTGCTGGCAGATAGGAGAACTTACTGCAGTTTAGAACATTTTAGTTGATGGTCACATGCCTTCTTACTACCTTGATGCTGGAGATGGTGTATTGCAGCAAATAAATATTAAATTATCTATATGTAGCTTTGTGAATACAGGCAGTATCAAGGGTCGTTTTATTGAGTCTTCTCTTGATAGTGTTGTCCCCAACAGTCATTGTTCAACTAATTACTAATCCCAAAGTCAAATAGCCTTTTGGGAGCTAAATTAAGTTTGAATATGCACAATTCTGTTAGGAAAACATAAACATGTCTTCTGTCTTGGAAGCAACTAGTATTAGTTGTAGACCCAAAAATTCTTACTGTATCAAAGTAATGAACATTAACTAGTTTAAAAATTCTAAGTTAAATTATTAGGAATGGAAAATATATATTTTTAATATTTTTTGTCATTTTTTATTAATGTGGATATTTTATCTATTTTTACTAGCTGAATAGCTAAGGATTTGATCATAATAAAAGATAAAAAATCCCTGAAATTCTTATCTGTACCATGAAAATTGTTATATTACTCAGACATATTTCTTGTCTTGTTTGTAAACACGTTAAAAATACAACATGTAGTTAGTATGCCATACTCTGAGATTCTGACGTGTTTCTGCCTGAGTTATGAACGTCTCGTTTTCTGAAATGCAGAAAAAAAAAATGCTGGTTTTTGGTGGTCATTTAAGTATGTTGTAAAAAGCAACATGATAAAACTGGAGGGGGGGTGTGTTATATGTATGAAGTAATTGTTTATGAAAACAAAGCAGTTTTGTATTCATTATAGAGAAGCAGATCTGTGTAAAAGTGCATTTAACATTATAGAAAAAATAGTCTCCTCCTATGTTCTTCCACATCCTTGTATTTTTTATTCTTTCTAACAAACTGACAACTAGTTCTCCTCTAAAAAATAGAAAACCTTAACTCCTGGTACCATGCACAAAATTCCTTTCGAGTTTCTTTAGTCAATAAGACACAGGATCATACACTATTCTTTTTTAGGCTAAACCCCTTTTCAGGTCAGCAAAGTAAACAAGCCTCACATCCATTGGAACAGCAGCATAACAGTGATTTGCACCCATCCAAAAAAGCCCATTTTCATGGCAAGCGTGGTGTAAAGGATCTTACATTAAATAAGAAGTAAGCCTATGCCATGCATATCTGTGTAACATATGGTATCAATAATCGAGATATTTAAGGGTTGTATTTGTTAGAACTGAAATATGATGAGTGATTCCAGGATTGCTACCTCATACTTTGAGTTTATGACTGAGAATTTGATTTAATATTTTTATATTCCAACACAGAGAAGTATAATTTTAGCTGTGAGTGAATTATATAATTTCATTGCTGTAATTATGCACTGAATAATTCCTTATGTCTTTTGTTGCTTTCACTTTTTGCAGTCTAACTGATGCTGCTTTAAAGGTTGTGGACACAGTGAAAGTTTTCTTTAAATAGACTGTAGAATCCTGAAAGGGTGTCGCCTACAAAACACTGAAATCCTCCAAAACATTTTTAGAAACTATTTACCTTTGGTATGCTGCAACTCTGAAAGATTATGTTTATTCTGAATTGTGTATTTGTTTTGTTCTCTTAACAGAAGGAGTTTAACAGTGATTGCAAGTTGAAGGAGAGAATAGAAGAAAATGGATATAACACGTATGCATCCTTAAATTGGAAGCACAATGGAAGGCAAATGTTTGTGGCCCTGAATGGAAGGGGAGCCACAAAGAGAGGACAGAAAACAAGAAGGAAAAACACTTCTGCTCACTTTCTTCCAATGGTAGTAGTGTCATAGATGAAGGAGCATCATTGTTGATGCAGTTGAACCAAAGGCTCTTATGTCAAGAATATTTGGTAGTCCTCTTGAAGAGTAAATGCAGAGAAATAGAGCAGACATCTTCTTGTTTGAAAAGAGAGCAGGAGGAGCCTTTGAAAGTTTTGTACTCATTGCTGGCACATGAAATACTTTTATTTAGTTTAATTTCATACCTTATAATCAAAATACAAGGTGGATAAAAGGGGATAAAATTTATTGCTGGTGTGAACAATTTTTTTTAGCTGTACAATGAAACTTAAGGGACGTGAGACAATCTGTTGCATGATCTTCGTAGGGAACGTTATTTATGGAATACTAACTCATATCAAAGACCTTAATTGCTCATTCAAGCTTAATGATCCAATGAACAGTTAGACACACAAGCATTTACTGGAAGCACTTGGGTCATATGCACAAATAATGACATTTATGGAGAAGCTTTGTGGAAGAATGAGTAGGATTAAGGAATAAGCAAAGTAGTGTAAAACTGTTCTAACAAAACGAATAGTATGGTTTGCTTGTATGTTCTAACTTCATTTCTTTTTATTTCTCTCTAAGTTATTTATTTAATAGGATGTTAAATATCTTTTTGATTTGAAATGTTTTCCTCATTTGCTTCTTTGTTATTTTCCCTTTTTCTCAGTACTTCACACAGAGGCTGATAGGTTAAAATGTCAAAACCTCAGAAGTACTCTGAGAATAGGTATTAGACAAGGCTTTAAAGGCAGAATTTAATGTGTATAATCCATTTTTTTTTCTATACTGTCGTGCACTTAAGCAAAAAGACCAAACAAGCAGCGCTTGGATTTATGGTATTGGGTGTCTTTATGTTGGAGAAATTTTTTTACTTATCAGCACTCAAGAACAAACTTCAAGAAATACTTTGTTAAAAGGGTCTTTCTGCTATTTCAAAATTGAGAGAAGGGGCCACATCTGTACTTGGGTGTCAATGCAGCTGTGTGTATATTCATCTGACTTATTTCAATCTGGAACTAAGACCTAATGCATTGCAATCAGTGCGATATTCTGCAGCAAGCATTGGGCTGGAACCTAGATGTGGACAGCCCTGTTAAAGTCACTGAGATTGCAAATGTTAAAATTAAAGAGTGTGTAATTCCCAAGTGTAAAATTTGGCCTCTGAAGGGTAAGTAAGAAGGCAACACAGTCCTTCCTGCACTCCTTTTTCAGTTAATGTGCCCATTCAGCACATTTGTCCCTGTTACCAGCTCGTAGAATCATGGGCAGATAATGGGAGCCATACCTAAGTAAGGACTGAGGGACAGGGGATCAAAATCATGTTCATGCATTTATCAGAGATTATTACTCACATTTATATTATATATGAGAGCCAACCAAAAAGCTGTGCTGGTATCCAGCTTTAGCATGCCTTTCATATCCATCACAGTTACCGAAGGCTCAAAATACATAATATCCAGCACATTTTTATGAAGTGTTACTAGTCCCACGGCTTAACTTGCGCAACTGCAGTATAACAAAGTTAAGCATAATATGAAGTCTGTTCAGTCAAAGGTACATAAGATTTGTTTTATGTTTTGCTTTACTCTGTAATTTTAGAGAGCTCTGGATAGCTCAGCAATATAACCATATTGAGATTCATTTTGTTAGAGCAGATAAATAGAAAACAGTACATCAACCAATTTGTACCACTGTCTTCACATTGTATTCCACTAAATAAATAAATAAGCCTTTGCAGTGTCTTTAGTAAGAAACAAAAGTAGTATAATATTATTTTGTTCTAAATACTTTAAGTGATAACTATGAGATTATACTGATGCTGCAGTTTTATCTTCAATATTTCTTGTTGTGAAAAAGTTGGTTTTATTTTTATTGTTTGGAAACTGTATTTTGGTACAAACAAAAGCCTTGCTTAATGTGTCTTTTTGAGAATGTTTAACCTCTATAAAGGCTGGTGTTGTTGGAATCTTCTATAACTTATTTAAGTCAATGTTTAACCAGCACTTCAATCTTAACCTGTTATTTAAGTCTTAGCTGTTTTTAAAAAAAAAGCAAAAAATAATAGCTTTCCCGTAAAATACAAAATGGTCAGATTGTATTTCCTGTCCTTAAATAAAGACAACTGTTTTAAAACCAGGAGTTCATTGAGAGACAACATTTTGGCTGATAGCTGATATTGCATTTCATGGTACTTCATCTCTGGCTTTCTTCTTCACAAATGAGATTTTTCTAGAAAGGGAAATAAGAATTTCAAATTTTAAATGTAATTGAAGGTCACAGCAAATTTAAGTGCTATGATAAAAGCAACTTTCTGTTGTTTAAAAATTGTAATTTATAATTAAAACGGACAAGATATAATGAACCAACCACAGTGAACATTCAATGGGAGCTTGGGTGAATACAGTATTGGATGACCACTTAAAGAACATTTAAAGTACAAATGAAATTATCTTTTGACAGAATTACCTAGATTACTTGGTCAGAGAGGGATTATGTGTAAGTATTATCATAGTACTCAAAACACCAGGCTGCTCAGAAGCCAAACCTGGCAAATACCACTTTTCCAAAGTCAGTCAGGAGCGATTTGTGACAAGCATACTGGTTTCTGAAAACTAACCAAAATAAAAAAACCTTGACGGAATCAATGATTCCTGTGTGTTTGTATACTGTGATACCCACTGTAGTGGGAGCAAACTGCAGACACTCTATCTAGAGCATCACAGATCCTCAACCGTAAGCTCTATTTTCTGAAAGCATAACAGACTCTTGAGCAAAAGGAAAAGAGGAGGAAGGATTTAAAAAAAAAAAGGGAATAAAAAAATCACTAAGCAAAAATGTATAGTATATTTAAATGAAAATAATAAAATGTGGGGAATAGAGAATAAGGGTATTGTCCTTGTTTATTAACCTGAAATGATAGTGAACAATAAAAATAAAGAGGGAAAAGATCCATTGTACTACAGGATGTGGTTTGGTGCTGCATAGCTCCAAAACAAAGCAAAAGTCACTTGAACATTTGTAGGTTTAATTTTTTGCATGTGGGAGTCAACTATCTCCGCACTAACAACAACCAAATGCTTTAGATTCTTCCTGTAAGTATTCAAATCTACCTAGTTTATACAGCGGAAAAGGCAATGAATTTAAAGCAAGTACATTTGATGAAAGAATGAAGGGATTTAGGAAGAAGAACATGTACTCACATTTCTAAAGTAAACTTCAGATACGGAAAAATGTTACATTTTATGTAAGACTTCATTCAAGACTTTTCAGGTTATAAAGTTCACTAAAGGTTAGTAAGCTTTAGTAATACAAGAATAACAGTGTATAAGCACAACTTTGTAATTCACAGTCCTGCTGAAACTGACTGTCTCTGTTCACACAATCAGTTATAACTGCTTCAAGGATTGATCTTTAAACTAATGCATGAAGACAGACCTCTTTTGAAGTATCAAGTATCATTATTTACTCTACTAAGTTAGATTGTAGGGCAGAATTAATCCTCCTAGTTTTCTATTAAATTGGAGAAAGAAAAATACAATACATAACACAAACACATTTTTTTGCTGCAGGCAATGTCTGATTGTTGATGGTGTTTTTCAGAAAAAGCTCATTGGCTAGAACAATTCCAGTGCAACTGCAAATAACCAAAATATGCCAAAAAATGTTGTTTCCTATCACATTATAAGCATGAAATAGAATATGAAAAAATTAATTGGTTTTGGACCTATCAGATTATGATTTACAGTTATCCTTACCTGCTCAGATATTTGGACCTCATGTTTAACTATATGGGAGCTTTCTCAGAGTAAGTTTTGTGATTTTCTAATCAAGCACAGTGAATCTCAGATACCTGATTGATGTATCTTCACTCACTAATCTGAGAAAAAAAATGTGGTATGCCCTTTGCACACCCCAACAATGTAAAGAAAATATGCTGCTGTGAAAGGCAAAATAAAGGAACCATGACTAAGCCTCAAGTAACTGATAGGGGAGCACTGCAGTATACAAGAATTTACACTCCTGAAATTCCTCACCAGGACCTTTAGTGACGCCACTGTATACTATTTCATTAATGCAGAATACTAACCCATGCAATTGAATAAATGGATATGCTGGTGGTAACATCGGAAATACATGTGCTATCAGACCATTGTTCAAGTATGAGGCTATAAGAGTTACAATATCTGAAAACAAGCCCGCAGAAAGTACTCCACTGTACAGTTCTGTGCAAAATATTTAGGTGTCTGATAGTATATAGACAATATACCACAGTGGCAAAAGCAGAGTCTATATTTACATCAAAGCACTGACACTATACTTATCTTGCGATAATGTAGTAAATGAAGAATGAAGACATTACAGGTTCTTTATTACTACTGACATGTAAAGTGTGTGTACCTTTGGCATAGCCATTCATCCAAGCTCCAGATGTATTTCACCATCCAAACTATTCTGTGGCTTGGTTCAAATTGTGTTATATGATTTTTTGGTTACAAAACTGTTTTACTAATTGCTCAATTAAGTTTTAACCATTTCATTTGCTAAGAGTCTTCACAGAAGTCTGGGAAAAGGCCAGACACTGGTCTACATCTGAATCTGCCCTTATCTTTTAGCTATAAATAGCTGGGGAAAAAAGATTACATTTAATGTTGTACACGCAGGAACTTGCCTTATTCAGAAAGGTGTGTCTGAGTGGGATGAAAAATTAATCTCTCTGACCCATTATTTTCAGGATGCCCAACTAATTTGTATACTTTCTTGCATTAGAAATACTCTTGAAATCTTATTTCCTCAGTGTTTCCAGAATGTACATCACAAAATTGTATAAGCACTTTCTCTTTTTTTTTTTTAACAAGTTGAGACAGCACTCAGAAAAGGAACTGCCTTATCAGAAACCTGTATATACAATTTAGCATTCTTCCCAAATTGTACTGAAATAATCCATTCAGGGCAATCAAAATGTTTTGACCTTGGTCTTCTAGTATCCATTACTCAGTTGCAGAAACACTAGTCCAGGAACAGCAGAATCTTGGGAAAAAACCTCAATAAAAACCTTCTAGATGTTAAGGTCAATAGGCTGGAACCATTCGGGCAATATTTCTAACAAATTACAACAAAAAATTAGGGTATTGGTTGTAAATAAAAATCACAGCAGAAGTATTTACGTAAGGTATTTCAAATTTTAAAATTTTCACTAAAAATGTGACTTCAAAAAACATTCACATTTAATTTTTTTGAAATATATAGGGTTTAGTTTACATTTATACCACGAACTATGTTCTGTACATTTCTTGTCCAGTTACAGTAACTTCCTATGATTTCTTCCTTCTTTTACATATCGTGATGCCCCCAAACAAGAAGATTCCTAAATGGTTCACTGAGGGAGCTTGCACGACTGGTATCTTCAGTATGCTGTCACTAATACCACAAACATAAGACTCGCTTTTCTAGTTCCATGTGGGACATGACACAGAGGTCCAGTGATACCGTAGTGTTTGGATAACCTTTGCCTCCCCTGAAACTACCCATATACTTACTAGGAAACATGCAAATTCAGTTCAAAAGTTAAATATGTGCTGTGAGGATATAATAATTGGCTATTATAACAACCACTAAGCACAAGATATGTTGCAAATGAAAATGTGTTTTTCTCCTTCTTTCCCTTTCCATAGTTCACTCAAAGAAAGGGAAACAGAAAGAAAGAATATATCGTTAGTCTTACTTACAGTCTTCATTGTTTTTTTTAATTCGTAGCCAATACGTGACCTGCTCTGGTCTTTGATTGGATCTTACTTTGGCGATGAAATAGAACAGAGATATCAGCAATCCTGTAAAAGAAGGGTCAGCCTCTTTCTCTTCCTTATGGTCAGCCAATCTGGCTTACTGAGTGTTACTGATATAGCATACAGTTAATGCTCACTTAAATATAGATTAAGCTAAAAGATTCCAGCTTTGGAAGAAGAGATATTGCTCTGCTTATTCTATTAAATGAGTACTGTATCCTTTGCCTGACAGAGATGGATAAGATTTAATTCATTAATTTATTTAACTGATTGCTTGTTAAATGCTCTGAGGTGAATGATACAGTGTAAGAGAAGTCTTGCTGATAGCCATAATTATTACATTTCTAGGGTAATTGGGAGGTGCAGTGGGAAGGTGCAGTGTCAGGACAGTAAAAAGTACCACACTGCAAAATCCTGCAGCAAGGTTCAGCCTATATTCGTACTGAAAGCCACCATCAAGTTGTAAATGAATGCCTGGGCCTCTAAATTGAGGAAGTCAATTATCCAGAAGCAATGATAAGCCTTTTGATCCCCTGACTGCTCTAGTGTCTTAACCGCTCTCCACATTAAAGTCACAAGTTGACTCTGATTACACGTAGAGATGTAGAATGTGAGGCAAATTCTGTTCGCAGTCAAAAAGTGACAGGTCATCATCCCCCTCTGCTCTGGTGAGACCACAACTCGAGTACTGTGTCCAGTTCTGGGCTCCCCAGTTTAAGAAGGACACGGAACAGCTGGAAAGGGTACAGCGAAGGGCCACAAAGATGATTAGGGGACTGGAACATCTTTCTGATGAGGAAAGGCTCATCAGAGGAGTGAGTTGGGTCTTTTTAGTCTGCAGAAGAGAAGACTGAGGGGGGATCTCATCAATGTTTACAAATACTCAAAGGGAGGGCGCCGCAAGGAGGGGGCCAGTCTTTTTTCAGTGGGACCCAGTGATGGGACAAGGGGCAATGGGTATAAAGTCAAATATAGGAAGTTCCATCTGAACATGAGGAGGAACTTCTTTCCTTTGAGGGTGTCAGAGCACTGGCAGAGGCTGCCCAGAGAGGTGGTGGAGTCTCCGACACTGGAGACATCCCAAACCCGCCTGGATGCCATCCTGTGCAACCTGCTCTAGGTGGACCTGCTCTGGCAGGGGGGGTTGGACCAGATGATCTCTAAAGGTGCCTTCCAACCCTTAACATTCTGTGATTCTGTGATCATGGGACAGCATTTCCATATCACTGTACATTTAGCTTCATCTAACTTCAGGGTAGAACTTCTGATACTGGGAAAGCTATTCTAGTACTAGAACCATTAAATTAGATAATTTCTTCAAATATCTTGAGACGAGTCAAAACTGGTTGTGTTGATTTTTAATACATTTCCAATTGGGCTGTTATGTTACGTTAATAAATGAAATATCCTCATTTGCACCACAGATAGTTTAAGAACAAAATTATCAAACTGAAGTAAGGGAAATTTAAGTTTAAATATTTGGGAAAACCTTCTTAACACTAAGGGCTCTGAAGTAAATTGATTAGGATAATTCTACAACTTTCTGAGTTTTAAGGATGTAGGAGCTGTGAGGAATGGTTTACTTTGTTGATTCTGCCACAGACAAGAGGATGGACTAGCTCTTCCAAGGTCCCTAAAAACAATATTTTCTATGATTCGATAAACCATCAACTGAATCTATATAAAACACTAGGCAGTCAGCTGCAGTCATAACTTTCAGGTATTTCCAAGAGGATGAAACTCAAGCCAGTAACATGTAGAGCGCCTTTAAAAATACCCAGAGCCATCCAATTGCCCACCCCGACCCCCATGGCCCAATTACTTTACACAAGTGTGTCACAATGCTGAACAGGAAAGAAACGTAAGTAGTTAAAATCTTTCTAACTAAAATAAATCAGACTGACTAAGAGAAGCCCAAGTGTAAATTTTTTAAGCAGAGCACAAACACTTCCAGGAAATGTCAGCAAGATGGTATTTGGTCCATTCTTACTAATCATTACAAAGAGATGCAATCTGGGTCTGACTCACGCTTCCATTGCACGCTGATTGCAGGAAATGAGACTGACCTGGACAGTTACAATATGCCAAGGTCAATATCCACCTCTTTTTGACATTTGGTAACTTGCACAAACACCAACAGATAATTTTCATAGATAATTGCTATATTTTTCAGTGGGCCTTGCAAGAATGTCACAGTGAATAAACCTCTCCATTAACCCATTCCTCCTCAAAATGTGCTATATCTTAGTATTGGTTGACTTACAGTTACTGTCCAAGTACAGTTACCTTTACTTATTTCAGCTATCACTAGCTGCACTATAAATTAACCAGTAAATCAATTTGTTCTATTTAATGCAAGTTTTTGATCTGATGGCAGATAATTTTTAGTGCTCATTTTATGTTTTTTTTCTTTTGTTCTTTTGTTCAAATTTAAAGTAAGTGGGGTAGTTGATCAAATGGCAGACTGACCCTGCATTCATAGAGCCCTCTATTTATAACAGGGACAGCTCAGCTACTCACAGTCTCTTCTCACATTCTGTATCATTATTTTATGCAAGCCCTGAAAAGAAGGGCTGTTCTAGGGAAGAGGGTAAATATACAATTTTCATGACTGTTCTAATACTGCTTAGACTTTGCAAGCATGGCAAGGATTCAGAGCAACTAAAATACAGCATGAAGAGGGTAAAATTATTCTCCCAGTTAATCATAGCAGAAACAAGATATGGATATTTCATAAAACATATAGTATACCACACTTCCTAAACTCCATTTTCTTCAGTTAATTCTATGTTAATGTATATAACATGTAGCAATATTTATACCAAATAGTCACAAATATCACACACATGCACACAGACTTACACCACTTACAGTTTCCTGCCAGACTCATTTTGTTTTCATTTTTTTTCACCCCTAGGAGCATCAATGTTATTCCCTGCTGTTGCTACATGTATTTCAGAGGAGCATAAGATGAACCTTGCCAATACAAGGCGTTGTAGTGACCAACATAAATGCTCAGTGTTGTTCAGAAGCGGCATGATCAACTGTGTCACCCAAGAGCTGCAAGAAGGAGAGAGGGGGGTAGATCTAGAGCTACACATGAAACCTTTATTGAGAATGTTTTAGCTCTAGTTACTTCTTCTTTAAACAAATAGTTATCTCAGACCTATATTACCTGAGAATAAAAGGGATCATATCATCATTGTAGAGCAAAATTAGAGCTTTAATCTTTACTTAAAAAGTATGTCCTAAATGCAGCAGGGTGATATAAGGAGTTTTATGCTGCTGGGCAAGGACAGGTGTCATGTCACAAAAGTAACAGAAGAATTTAATTGTGGCTAGATCAGAAAGCACAGCAGTGTAAATAAGGAATATAGGGAAGAATGAGCTAAATTAACTTTGCATAACTTCACAGAAAAGGTTTGATTTAAGTTTTGGGCAGTTCCTGATCCTGAGGGAGAAGTTCAAATTTTCTTCAAATTCAGTCCTAGAAGCAAGTTGCTATTTGGTTCTAATTATTAAATTAAATGTGATTTTTGTTTGTTTCAGTCCTTCCCAGACTGTCCGTGTTGTAAACATTTCACTCGTAACTTTATTGTGTTTTATGTAAATATGGAGAATTTTCTATACTTGAGCCAGATCACATTTAAAACAATCACCATGTAGCAAGGATGGCCCTAATTAAACAGAGGACAGCTGGCAGTACTATTGCAATACACAGAAATCTTGTGCTGTTTCCCGTCTTTTTTTATTGAGCATGAAATCCACAACAGACTTCTTGCCACCTAGGCAGATCTGAACAAGACACACTCTTACTCTTCCCTGCAAATGCATATTGCCAGTACTGTACGGAGCCACGGCATTGACTGTGGGACTATGTAGTAGCCTGTGTTTACGCAGGCACATTATATACAGACCGTTCCTACCCAGGTGCTTTTATGGGGGACAGTGAGATAGCTTAGTATGCGTGCTAAACCAGACCTCTATCGCTGAACATGCTTTAGAAAATCCATTAGGGAAGAAGTTCTTCACTTCGGCTTCTGTTCTCAGTTGCCACACAACATCAAACAACTCAAAGAATGGCAGCATAAAGCAAGAATGGAAGTAGTTTACACAGTGCAAAAAGGGCAAGTAGGGTTGATGTAGTCAGTGTTTTACATGACATGTTCAGGTAAGAATTCCCCTCCGCTCTAAGTCATGCTTCCTGCAAAGACCGATACAAGCAAGAGGAGAGTAAAGATCAGAAAAAAATTGAAGTCAACACACAAGAGGAAAAAGGCTGAAGTAGAGAATACAGGCAGCATTTTCGTAGGGGATGCAATACTGGACCTGATGGTCACCAATACAAGTGAGGTCATCAGTGATGTCAAGATTGGAGGCAGCCGGGGCAGCAGTGATCACGCTCTGGTGGAGTTCGCAGTCCTGAGGGATCCTGAATTTTAGGAAAGCAAGCTTCCAGCTCTTCAAGGAGTTAGTCGATAGAACCTCCTCTATCACTTCCCTTACGGACAAGGGAGGAGAATGGAGCTGGCCGTTCGTTAAGCCCCTGCACCTGGTCCAGGGCAGCCCCCAGTATCAATACAGGCTGGGAGGTGAAGGGATTGAGAGCAGCCCTGCCAAGAAGGGCTTGGGGATACTGGTGGATGAAAAGCTGGACATGAGACGACAATGTGTGCCTGCAGCACAGAAGCCCAAATGCATCCTGGGCTGCATCAAAAGAAGTGTGGCCTGCAGGTCGAGGGAGGCAATTCACCCCCTCTACTCCGTGCTGCTGAGACCCCACCTGGAGTGCTGCATCCAGCACTACGAGTCCTCAGCACAGGAAAGACACGGACCTCTTGGAGCAGATCCAGAGGAGAGCCAGAAAGATGATGAGAGGGATGGAACACCTCTCCTATGAGAAAAGGATGAGGGAGCTGGGGTTGTTTAGCCTGGAGAAGAGAAGGCTCCAGGGAGACTTTATTGCAGCCTTTCAGTACTTAAAGGGGGCTTGTAAGAAAGAGGGAGACAAACTTTTTAGCAGGGCCTGTAGCGATAAGACAAGGGGTAATGGTTTTAAACTAAAAGAGGGCAGATTCAGACTAGATATAAGGGAAACATTTCTTACAATGTGGTGGTGAAACACTGGAACAGGTTGCCCACAGAAGCGGTAGATACCCCATCCCTGGAAACATTCAAGGTCAGATTGGATGGGGTTCTGAGCAACCTAATCTAGTTGATTAGTCCCTGCTTACTGTAGGGGAGTTGCACTAGAGTCCTTGCCTTGCAATCCAAACTATCTTATGACTCTATGATCCTATAATACTGTCTGCAGTGACCAAGAGAACTCAGTAAGTAAAGGAAAAGATCCAATCAGTCACTGACAACTCTTGACACTGCTTCACGAGCCACTGCTTTCACACTCCCACAACCGTTGTGCCTTCAATCATGAGTAATTATTTCACCAATAGTTTTATACACACATTCAGATATAGAATTTTTCAGTAATTGCTCTTGCAAATAAGACAATTATCTTGTTCAACTTTCTCTCATGTACCCAAAAAGCATGAAACTAGAAGGGAATATCACTCCATCATCATAAATTTTTCTATCATAACTACATTTAACTCAATTAGTTTTTAACTGACTGTAGCCTCATTTGTATTTGACTAAAGTGTATACTCTTGAAATTGATCTTACTTTGACAGGATTATCTAAAGACAGAGTGAGTCCAATTTTGTCCCAGTTACATAATTTATTTAAAATTTGTGTTTGTCTGGCTTTAATACAAATCTTGCTTTCAATTCTACCTTTTTCCACTGGAGGTAAAAGACAGTGATAGCCACTGCTTTAGCCTCTGTGAAGGACCAAACTCAAGCCACTGTCAACATTTTTGAATAGGCAGAATTCTTTCAGTTGCTCAGCGTAAGGCACATCATTCCTCCTCTGATATTGTTTAAGAGTCTTTTTTGTGTGGCGATGTCTATAGCGTCTATAGTACCCTACCATGCAGAAGCAAACTTTTTTAGTTTTATCACCCCCACTTGTAAGCCTGAAGATGAGGCTAGTTCACCTCTTGCCACAGAATGCTTTTTCATGAACTTAGTTTGTACAGGTATGTAAGAAGTTAATGTTTATGTCCAGGTCATTGAGTAAAGTCCTGAGTAGCATCAGGCCTAATATGCTCACTTCTGGAACTCCTGTCTAAACCCTTTACTCAGGTTTTTTTTTTTTTCTCTGATTGCTACTTTTTGCCAATTGGTGTATCATTTAACATGTGTTTTACTGCTGTTCCATAATGCTGGGTTTTGTAACTGCAATATAATATGATACTACATGGAAAGTTTATATAACATAGTATATCTACACAGTTACTTTTGTCTGTCAAACTCGTTATCTTATTAAAGAAAATCTAATTTACTTCATAAGGTCTAAATTTTCTTTAATGTCTATTAGCTATTACTATACTTTCTTTCTCTGGTTCACAAATCTTGTAGCAGGAATTATATAATACTGGCTTATATACCACTGGGCATACCACATGCCTTTCTGATGATAATTACGATTTTGTACACTATGTATACAGAATCTGATTTAATTCAATAATTTTGAATGTACTCTGTGTGGATATTTCCCAAAGAATCCAAGGGATTAATAAAAACAAACATATCATCTGTATGCCTAATTTGCTGAACATAGGTTCAGCTCTCTGTTTCCACTGAATCTGCAAACGGGCTGAAAATTATTCATCTAATCATTAAGACAATGACTTGCTGTAGGAACATAACAAATAAGAAAATCCATGCTGCTTTTGTTGCTTATGAATCATTAATAATAAGCCACATATGAAATTTGGCAACCTATCCAGTAAAACAATCAAGCAATGAATTACTGAATCTCTATGAAAATTTATTTTCTATTTGCCTAGTACTTATCACTCTTATCAGTGAGCTGGAAATATAAAACTGATAATTTTCTGTTCCAGACCTTTTGTCTATGGTTACCTAGACCATCTCTGACAGAAGTTCATCCAACAGTTTCAACAAACGTATTTATGGATACTCTGCTGCTTCTTCAAGTAGCCTGCTTGGGTGTTGAACTGGCCTTTTGATGTGAAATTTTTTTCTTAATATCTAATATAAATGGTCCTTGCTACAAATTAAGTTAACTAATTCATATTCTATCCTTTGCAGGGATGAAAACACTTAGTCACCATCTTCTTTGCAATAACCTTTTATGTATTTGAAGCGTGTTACCATGTTGCTTCTTCATTCTTCTCTTTTCCAGACTAAACAAATAAAATTCTTTTCTACTTTATTTGGAGGTCATGTTTTCTAAACTGCTTATCATCCATATTATTTATGATAAGTTATCTCCAATTTCTATGTCTTTCAGAAAAAGTATCCCCTCCACCAAAAGTGCTTACCGATACCAGGTAACATGAAATAAACTCATCCTAAATCTAACAAGTGACATGCTTTTAATAATTCTGGAATGACATTTGCCTATTTTATAAATAAACATTCACTTGCATCTGTGTTTCCTGCATTTGCCAAGCCAGTCCTTGCCCATTTCCTATATGCATTCTTTTAGTCAGTGAACAATAGGTAAGATGGTTGTCGACCGTCTGTGACCTCACTTTATTTTAGTTTCACTGAGATCAAATGTCCCTAGTCTGCTTGCTCATGGAACAGAGGACTGCATGGAAAGCATCCAATCAGTGCAGATCAATATTAACCCTGACCCAAATAATTCCCACCCAGAGCCAAAATTCCTATAAACTAAGAATTCCCTCTCTCTGCCCTCCAACCTTACTCTCTACAGACTCCTATCTACCTCCTATATAGTTCTGCTCTAAAAATCTAGTTAACAGGTTTGATTCTTGAGATCCAGAAAGTAAGAGTCAAGCTCAATTGGATGGATTTTCAAATAAATCTCATATACCTAAGTGCGTAGTTTAGTTTGCTCTAATGTGTCACACATGTAACATGGTTATTTTCTTTAGCATTTGCCAAGCCTAAGTGTCTAACAGACCAATAACTGAATCTATAATAGTCTAATGGAATCCCAGACATCTCAGGTATCGTATTTTAAATATCTGGAAATAAGTAGTTAGCCTGTCTGTTGTAACAGGCCATTTTCCCAATGTTACCCCTAATATTATATCATACAGAAAACCCAGGGACATCTGCTATCATTATGAGCAGCTAGTTAATTGAAGTAAGCATTAGAGAGCCTTTTAAGTTTTTGCTTTTCTGCCTTAGGAGAGGAGTAATTAGAATGCAGTACATCCATGAAATGCACCCTATACAGCTTGTGAGCATGGCCATGGTTGTTCTTATGTTTAATAAGAAAACACAAATCATGAGACTCAAAATCCAGCAATAATTCCATCTTGGTCTCACGAAAGAAACAGAACATTCAGGAAGAAATAACACAAGAGCAAAGAAATAGCTCTACATGGTCAGACTAAAAAAGTCCTTTATGAAAACACAGGTACATCATACCACACAGGTACTGAGCATCAATTAAAATCACATTATTCATAAGTCTTTCATAAAGGTACAACTTTCCCTCTACAGTATCCATGTTGCTCTGCTCCACTCTTACTGTATTTTCTTTGTATTTACTAGTCCTACTTGCCAGAATAGTTGTATCAATTTGCCTTGCATGGTTCTTCTTTCACATATCACATATGGGACAACCAGGTAATCAGGCCCAGTCAGCACGGGTTTATGAAAGGCAGGTCCTGCTTGACAAACCTCATCTTCTATGGGAAGGTGACCCACTTGGTGGATGAGGGAGTGGCTGTGGATGTTTTCTATCTGGACTTTAGTAAAACCTTTGACACCATTTCCCACAGCATTCTCCGGGAGAAACTGACTGTTCATGGCTTGGATGGGTCCACCCTTCGCTGGGCGAAAAACTGGCTGGATGGCCAGGCCCAAAGAGTGGTGGCTATCAGTTGTCAGCTGGTCACAAGTGCTGTTCCCAGGGTCTTAGTGTTGGGGCCAGTTCTGTTTAACATCTTTGCCAATGATCTGGACAAGGGGATCAAGTGCACCCTCAGTAAGTTTGCAGACAAACCCAAGTTGAGTGGGAGCGTCAACTTGTTGAGGGTAGGAAGGCCCAGCTGAGGGATCTGGACAGGCTGGGTTGATGAGCTGAGGCCAATAGTATGAGGTTCCACAAAGCCAAGTGCCGAGTCCCACAACAACCCCGTGCAGCACTACAGGCTTGGGAAAGAGTGGCTGGAAAGCTGCCTGGCAGAAAAGGACCTGGGGGTGCTGGCTGACAGTCAGCTGAATATGAGCCAGCAGTGTGTGCCCAGGTGGCCAACAACACCAACAGAATCCTGGCCTGTATCAGGAATAGTGTGGCCAGCAGGACTAGGGAAGTGATCGTCCTCCTGTACTCAGCACTGGTGAGGCCCCACCTCACATATTGTGTTTTGGGCCCCTCAGTGCAAGCAAGACATTGAGGTGCTGGAGCGTGTCCAGAGAAGGACAACAAATCTGGTGAGGGATCTGGAGCACAAGTCTTACGAGGAGCAGCTGAGGGAACTGGGGTTGTTTAGCCTGGAGAAAAGGAGGTTGAGGGGAGACCTTATCGCTCTCTACAGGTACCTGAAAGGAGGCTGTAGCAAGGTGGGGGTCGGTCTCCTTTCCCAAGTAACAAACGATAGGACAAGAGGAAAAGGCCTCAAGTTGCACCAGGGGAGGTTTAGACTAGAATTTAGGAAAAATTTCTTCACTGAAAGGATTATCAAACATTGGAACAGGCTGCCCAGGGAAGTGGTAGAGTCGCCATCCCCAGAGGTGGTATTTAAAAGACAGGTAGACAACGTGCTGAGGGACATGGTTTATTGCTGGACTCCGCAATGTTAGGTTTATGGTTGAACTCAATGATCTTAACGGTCTTTTCAAAGCCAAAGATTCTATGATTCTATGATTCTGGAATCTTTTTATAGAAAATTAGTGTCACATTTTCTGCTAATTCTTTTTTACTAAAATGCGAATTATCTTTCAGTAGACTTAGTAAACAAGAAACCAAATGTCAGAAGTGAAAAAGAACATTGTTTAAACAGCATTCCTGATTAAAATCACGCCACCTTTAAAAGACATTACAGTGGCTTACTCTGAGCATCTCCAGCACCGCTATGATTTGAAGAAGGGATTTGAAGGTTAGCAAGAAGTTTGAATTTCATTACGTCATTCTCCCTGTGATGATATGTCCAACTTGAGCCAATTTATAGTGACTCTTATGCCTACATCAAGCTGCTTTTTAATGTAAAGTATATCCTGGAACAAAGGAGAAGAATCTAGGACTCTTTCTGTCCCCAAACACGTCCTCATCCTTGAAACGGATACAAGTTTACCCTGCTTCCTTCCTCTCTAGCCACACTAATTTGGTCCCTTGGTTCTATAGTGGCAATCCTCATGGTCAGGGGTGTGACAATGGCCACCCTCTACACTGATGGTCACATCACCTTCTTAGGAGCCAGAGGGTGGTAAGTACCTCTGGATTATTATATTTTAAGGTGACTGGTGGGTCTATTTTCTTCCCCAGCTGTGTTTTAAAAGAAAAAATAAACACAGAGTCAATGGCATTTGAGGTAACAAGCCTTTAGCCAAACTCTTACTCCGTCTATAATGGACTGGTTCTGCATTGTGAATCCTACTCTCACAACATGCTGAAGCAGAGGAGATGTATGTATGGCCAGGAGACCAATGAAATCTGGCACAGCTCTTCCTTGAGTCAGCTTGGACTCCACCACACTGATGTGCAGGTCATCAAGAACCCCAGTACATCCCAACTTTGCCTTAATTTTTAGGAAACTCATATCCATTCAGGTTTTGAATTCTACTTGCAAGGCCAAGTACCAAGAAACAGTCTTATTTATTCATTCTCCAGAATTTGTCACTATGTAGTTACTAGGTAGGTTTTATAAGCAATGTATTACTCAACTTTCTTTTCCTTAAGCTCAGATGTCATACACTTTTACACCTGGAGCCCGCAGTATCAGTCCCCCATATGCAGAGCAGAGCATCATTATCTGTTCACATTATTCACAGAAACAAACAAAAGAAATACTGTTCTGACCAAAAAATAAATATGTTTCTTTTCTGTTGTTTAGTGATAGGCTATTCTTTTTTACTTTAAAAAGATACTTGGGAGATTCAGTTAACCTAGCGAATAAAAGTTGCAAGTCATCAGCTGCAAGCTCTGTAACTTTTTCTAAAAACAAAAGGTTAAGATATTCATGATACAGGGGGTCAGGAAGGATTGGAAGTGAGACAGATCTTTAAAACACATTGGATTGTATTTGGGTGATAAAGAAGCAGTATGAAGATTAGCTTATATTTGAGACTAGAGATCTACAGAGATTCTGGTATTATGATGCATGCTGAGCGTAGGTTACTGAATATAAATGATGCGTTACTGAAACTTGCTTGATGCTGAAACTAAGAGGCTGAGGCTGGTGCCCTGATGTGATTTAAATATGTGTCTTTAAATAAAAAATGACTAGTTAGTTTTGCAGTTATTTAATGCTGCACTGAGGGCCTCAAGTAAGCATGTTTCTCAACCGGTTTTCAGTGTGCTTTTAGAGTCATACAAGCACTGAAGTGTCAAGGAACCTCACATGAGGAAAGCAGGTTAAATAATACAAAACTTCTATTTTATTTGGCTTTGACAGAATGAAATTCTCTTTCCAGCCTAAGCTGGGAAGAACAGGAGAAAACCCATATTAAATGTATTATTACAGCCTTATGCTCCACTTCTGAAGGGCAACTGTTGAGTGCTAGATCCTCATGTCACCTCAAACCAAAAGCTATCCATCTTTGAAATGTTTACTGTAGAAGACAGGAAATCTGTTTGCAATCTTAACCACAGACCAAACTTTTCAAAAGATGTCTCTAGTGTCTAAGCATAAAGATAATCTTGTGCATAAGGCACTGGACTGGAATTCTGACCTCAAATCTCAGCTGCCAGGGTGGCTATGTATGACCTTGGCAAGCCATGCAGAGCCAGATATAAATACCAATGCCTAAAATAAAGATTAAACGTTTTTTATCTGACTGCGGCAGATGATAGGTGCATGCATCAAAATTTGTAGTCTGGCAACTTTCTTTTGGTCACTGCTTAAATTCCATGGGCACTTTTCTCTTTTTGGTCAAGATTTCTACACTGTATTTGTTGTGCCTCTTATTGTGATCCATCATCTCAGTTTCAAGCTCCCTCCTAAGCACGTTTTTCTCCGCTGTGAGGTACTCATGGGAGCTGAAGATTCGGGCAGCTGATCTAACATCAGCAAAACCAAATCAACAGAAAATATGGTTGCTGTCCTCCACAACACAGTGACTGGCAGAGCTCTTTTTCTTATCTATCCCTCAGAACAGTGTTCTCAGAACTTTGGTAAGTATGATCTTCTCAGGGATTCACCCATCCTTGTGGGAAAATCCCTTTCTCTGTCCATCACATCGCTGTTGCAATTGCTAAGGAAAAAACAAAATACTTTTAGCTTAACTGATTAAATTAAAAGAGAAACAACTGGTGGTAAATTTTCACTTCTGGTAGTTCATAGCAGTTAGCTGCCCCTGGCTACTATAAAAATTCTACAAAACACTTGATCCACCTATGATTCATTTGGTGATCAAGTTACTGCTTCGACTGAACTACAGGTTGGATCATTTGCCAAGGAAGTGGAAAATCTATGTTCAAGTCTGTTCTGTTTCATTGTTCTGCACACCAAGAAATTTTACATTTCTTATAGAATCAAATGCTGAATTGTGAATATTTCTCTTGAAACTGCAAACTTGGGCACAGTTCCATCTAAGAAGTTTTTCTTGTTAACTTGTTCTTCCCAGATGTCATGGTTTGGGCTGGATTGGCCCAAGCAGGCCGCGTGACAGATGGCTGGAGAGCAGGAGAGAGAGAAAAAGAGAGGAGAGAGAGAGAGAGACTAGTTTAATAAGAACTAAACTACTTTAATGAAATAAAAAGAATAAAATAATAAAAAGAAAAAAATGAAATACACACAAAGCCATATGAAGTTCCCAGGATGATAATCACATCACCAGCAGGCACTGGGGAAGTCACAGACTGGACTCTGGCGGAAGAGAATGGGATTCTGGATCTGGATTCAGGAACACGTGGATCAGGATCAAAGGCAGACGAACAAAGTCCTCCTCGGACACTGACCATTGGAGAAAAAGAGCTGACCTTTTGATCCCTCAGCTTTTATACTGAGCATGGTGCAGAGGGGATGGAATACCCTGTTGATCAGTTTTGGGTCACCTGTTCTGTCCGCTCCTCCCCACAGGTGGGACCCCTCTACGCTTTTCTGCTTCTGGCCCTCCAATGGGGCAAATAACAAAGCTGGCTGCCCCTGGGTGTTATAACAATAAATATAAGCAAGGACTTCTCTACACACCATGCCTTGGCATCAGCTATAAACATGGGTCTTATCACTCTGAGAGCGAACAGTTTTCTGCAAAACATGCTGTTAGTTTCAGCAGTTAGAAGAGGCCTAGTTAGAAAGCAGAGTTACTGAACAAAATTGGTTCTGTTTTACCTCAAACCAGGACATTATTCCTTATATTCCCCTTATTCCATACTATTTGCATCTTGCTCAGATCACTATTGCTTCTCATCTACCAAATCTATACACAGATAGATAGATAGATAGGTAGACAGATAGGTAGGTAGGTAGACAGATAGGTAGGTAGGTAGGTAGGTAGGTAGGTAGGTAGGTAGATAGATAGATAGATAGATAGATAGATAGATAGATAGATAGATAGATAGATAGAACGGCAGGTCACTCATCTATGATTTATCTTTATACACAAAAGTTTTGTTAAGCCTATTTAGTTCATGACTGCAGGATTTCATCTCAGGGCAGAAAAAATTGTGTAAAATTTGTTGTGGTTCTTGTCCATGTGTAGCCTGCCTATCTCAAAGAGTTTTGCTGGACACCACTTGATAAAGCTAGCTCAGTTTCATCACCACTATGTCATCCTGAAAAACACTTATGGAACAAAATCAAGTATTCTCATGAAGAGTTAAATTTCCTTGGGGTACACATTGGACTTCTCCATTTTTCAGCATCACCCACCAAATACATCCAGGTCCTTGAGCAAAAAGAGTCCCACAAATGGGTTTGTCTTTGCCTGAAGCAGGAAAAACCCAAACAGTTTACCCTAAAAAATTCCTTTCATGCACCACAGGGACTTTATCCCCTTCTACAGTATGCAAAAGGACACCATATTGCACCTTTTCCTCCTGCTACAGAGAGATACAAGTGACAGAGATGTTGTTGGGACTCCCAAGAATAAAATCCCATGATGTTACCTCTATACAGGTTAACACAAGCTGTGCAGCAAATTGTCTCGTCCTGAAACATGCATCCTGAAAATGCTACTGTCTCCCCGTTAGCCAGAAAAGAAGCCTAGGTATCCAGCTTGGACTAGATACTAACTTTCATAAGACTAAAGGAAGACTGGACCATCTTAAGTCTTTAATCTCTTCAGGAACAGTACTCTCTTTATCATGTGCCACTTCCTTCTACAAAACGACCATAATCTTGATAGGAGCTTCTGTATCAACAACTAGCAATTAAAGTGTTGCTATTAAAGATTATGACTTCTCTAAGTTTATCCATATTTTAAGCAATGTATTTTAATAAAAAAAAAGGCGCTAATGGACATTTTCTACTCTTTGCCCACTACAGAAAGAAAGTAGCTGCTCATTTTTTATTTCTTTCATCCAACTGGACCCACTGGTATGAATTAAGTCCTCAGATCAAGATGAATTAGTTTAAGCAAACACAGTTAATATAATTCACGAATCTCATAGCAAAGTTCTAAAGTGCAGCTTCTCCATTCTGACCCCAAGGAGGTCTGTACAGGCTTTATAAACTCTGGTGTTTTACAAGCCTTTCTTCAAATGTCTCGTTTGATACAGTTGTTCAATGCTTAGGAACAGTACATTGTTACTGGATGTTCGTCCCAATTCAAAATACCACGACATTAAACATTTTCAGCCAAACGTAACATCTAGAGAATGTTCCACATGTTTGGCCCGTAGAGAAGAGGTTATAACACTATTGCAATTACATCCTCTACAGATGGCACATGCTGTATGGATTACAGTGTTGCTTGTTCTGTAGCTGTGGACTTGGTTTGAATTGTCTGTGAAACATTGGAACCATAAATCAATTCTTCTCCCTCTCAAAAAAAAGAAAAAATATTTCAAAGGGAATTTTGTGCAAAATGGCAAGGATCAGGGAGGGTAGGGTCACCTTCCACTTCATATCAAGGAGAGGAGGCCATCTGAATAAAACAAAGAGGAAGCAGCCTGAACAGAGCAACTTTTTTCTCCTGACCTCATACATCAGAAAGAAAATCTCCATTGGAACAAACTGTAATGGAAGGCAGACTAAGATCAGCCGTGTCTTGTATAGATCTCTAGGGCTGGCAATTGTCCTCAAGAAGAGCTTTACCAGCATCAGTGGAACACTGAGCCAAACTCCATATCTAACGCACATTCCTTAAAGCCAAACTGTTTGCGGCAAGAACGATAGTAAAATGTTATAACAAAATGATTTTCAAGCTGAGTGTTGAACAAGACAACAAGGTAATGTCATGGCTTGATCAAGCCTTATATGACTGTTTTGGGGTGTGGCAACATTAAATGTCAGCTACTCTTACTAACAATTGTCTTTATACATGAACTGACCATTAGAATTACTGTATTTAGAGAAATTCTTTTGATAAAAATGTAAAATGATTTTTGCAAAATCCTATCTTTTAATCTCAATCGTGTGTTGCAATTATTCCCAGACCTTATTGTGGTTTCCTGCACAAAATTATATCCTTAAGCATACCAGTCCAGCATTTAATACAGACATGGGACAATAAAAAGTCAGCAGCAGGAGACAATATGTTTTATATATGCAGTTAACTTTACACAGTGCTTGAAAATATTGGCAAGTGGCACTTAATTATGGTATCCCTGGATTCTTATAACGTATCACAAAGAACACAAAGACACAAAGCACTTATTTACTGCAGGTACTTTCAGGAACAACTTTTCAGAGGTACTGGCTTTGCAGCTTGGAATACAATTTCAAGATGTTCTAATTTTGCTGGTACAATTATTCTGTCCTGTTTGCATTCTTTGTTTACTTTTAAATGATTACCATATAATTGTATCAAAAGCAGTTTCATTTGAGATATCTAAGAAATAACTCCAGACAGATCTAATTCAAATTTTTTTACCATGTTGGCTCTGAGTCTGCAAGTTTCAACAACAACACCAAAGGCAGAGGATGTTCTGTTGCACTGCACCTAAATCTGGAAACAGGATCGGTGATGTAAAAAGCCCTATAAAATAAAAGGCACGGTACAGAAGAACCAACAGTAGGACATTTAAGTTTGCAGAACATTAAGACTACATCCTAACATGAAACTGCTGGCAACACTGGGCTGAAAGTTCTTCAGAAAAAGAAATGAAGAAATGATCTCATGGTCAAACCTTCCCATTTTCTACTTAACGATGCACTCAGATTCCAATGATTTATCCCCATCTAGCTAATATTGATCAAACTTGTATGCAGAAGCCACATCCCATTTACTTCACACCCTGATAAAATGCTCTAACAAGAGCTGAAACTAGCTTAACATAGTCATATCTCTAACTAAATGCAATGAGAACAAAAAATTACCAGCTGACAGTAATCTACTGCTTTAGTAGCTTGTGCAACAATAATTTTATGTATCAACATGAGGGAAAATATTTGGAAGAGTAAACACCTTCTAAAAATTGTAACAACTACCTACCGTGTAGCATGCCAGTGTATAATGTATTTCTTCACTGTCTGAAAAAAGACTAGTTCAGGCTTTGATTCAAAAGTCTCTGGAAGTACTAAAGGGAATTCTGGAAAATATTTCAGAAATTTTCAGCTAAAAGTGACAATGGTAAAAAAGGATAGCTGTAAAATACCTTATTCTCATTTATTAAAAATGTTTTTCACCTACAAAAATAACGTAGAGGAACTGACGTACTTTTTTGTAGATTGCAGGCAGACAATTTTCTTAGTTTTATGATTGAATTTCATTAGGAAAGTAAATCCATTATATGATAATCCTACATGGATTCTGCAAAGCTTGATAATGCTGTACTTTCAATAGTACAAATGTATCTTAACAAATACAGCCTTTACTTTCACCAAGTGCCACAGGCAGCATTACAGCTCAAACATTGTGCTTAATAAACAACCATTTTTGTTGCTACTCTGGGAGAAGTTTGCTATTGAGTTATTATTAGACTCAATACTGCTAAATTTTGAGTCCCACGTGGAGGAAGACGCCAACATTTTTTCATACCAGCCCCATAGTTTGACTTTATTGACAACATTTTTTTTTGCCAGCTTGATTTAAAAATACTGACATTTGTCTCATTGCAAAAACTTCAGAAGAACAGCCATTCTTGCCATTCTCTTTTTAATGTTCTTATTGCTACCAGGGCTGTGCGCAGCCACAAAATTGCTGTTGGCAATTCAGAAGCACATCTTCTCCCACCATCTGGAGATGTGGAGCATGCATGAGACAGAGCCATGTTCATGGGTCTACAGTTCTGTTAGCCTCTCCTGCTGAATCCATCCTGACTAGCAGAATAAAAAGTGCTGGGATTTCTTTTGTGTTTGGCTGTTTCCTAGTAAATTTACATTTGGTTTCAGTTCTAAAAGAAACAACAGAGAAACCTTTGACCAGAACCTTCTCAGACATGAGATACCGTTCCACTTGCTTCAGTGGCATCTATGCTGATTTATACCTGCTTAGGATCTGTTTCAGCATGTCTGTGTTAACTCCAAGGCAGAATCTGAATCTGTGTTGAGCTCTGCTGCACAATGAAAGCTGCAAAATGAGTGTAACGAAAAAGACATCGCTGTGTGAGAAACTGGTATGTGTTTTGTCTTCTAGCCTCACTCAAATAAAAATGGCTCTTGTTTTTGCACACAAGAAGGTGCTTTCAAAGGTCAAAATGCAACTCAGAAAAGATGAAGACAGTACAGACTTAAAGTTACATAAACCAAACAACTTTTAAAAGATTTAGATTTTTCATCCAGAAAAAGTAATGAAAAGTTCTTTGTGACAAGCTTGCACTAAAACATTGGAGGAAAAGAAAGGAATTCTGCCCTATATCAGCCTGCTAGGAACATCCAAATGTATACCTGCACTCCCAGAACAGAAGTATAGGGCTCAAGGAAAGCTCACTTTCTTACATTCTCAGTCTCCTTCATATCAAAAAAAAAAAAAAGTGCCACAGGGCATTCCCTGCCCTCATAAAGTAAACACTACATGCTGAGCCAGGTATTTTACAAAGACTTTGAGGTTAGGCTGGCAGCTCAGAAGATGAATTCTTGTTTTCCATACATTAGTTTAGCAGATAATGGCACTTTAAAATTGATTCTTTATTTTGTTTATACTCTGCTAAAAATGAATTACAATTTGAGAACACATACATACTTTTCTTCAGCTATTTAGAAGAATCATTGCACTATAATCAGTTAGTGAAATTTCACACTACTGGAAAAGCAGGATGCAAATATTGATTCTTACTATATGAACTGGTATTAGCCAGTCTAGCATTTGACATCTGGAAGAATGGCATCCTCCTTTGTAGGAACGATACTGTGATGCTGTGGTTTTGTCTTGCGTTAATTACAATGGACAGTCTGTCAAACCACAAAGATGTAAATACTTAAACTTTACTTTGATCCTTTAACATGGTTCTGTCTCATTGAGCAGATAGATTTACAGTTTCCACTTCCTTTTCAGTGACAATACATCTTTATTTTTCCTACATTTTCATTAAATAAAATATACACTACATAAGAAACTCTTTCTTGCAGTACATTTTTAAACCTGCTAGTTCAGATGACATAAACAGATTTATAGATAAAGGTTCATCTAATTTATCTTTAGCCATCTAAATGGCAACTAGGACTCCTCTTTCTTCAGTGTACAAAGTTACATATGAGTCACTATCCCTCAGTGGTTTCAGTTGGGATAGAGTTAACTGTTTTATTAGAAGCTGATATAGTATTATGTTCTGGATTTAGGATGAGTAATACTTTTGATAGTTAACTGTTTCACAGTTTTTAGTTGTTGCTAAGCTCTCAAGAGCTTTTCTGTTCCTCATACCACCCTGCCAGTGAGCAGGCAGGGAGGGCTCAAGAAGCTGGGAGAGGATACAGCCAGGACAGCTCATCCCGGATGACCAAAGGGCTATTCCATGCCGTATGATGTCATGCTCAGTATAGAAAGCTGGGGGAAGAAGAAGGAAGGAGGGGATATTCGGAGTGATGGCATTTGTCTTCCCAAGTAACCATTATATGTGATGGAGCCCTGCTTTCCTGGAGACGGCTGAACACCTGCTCACTGGAAGTGGTGAATGAATTCTTTATTTTGCTTTGCTTGCATGCATGGCTTTTGCATTACCTATTAAACTGTCTTTACCTCAACCCAAACGTTTTTTTCTCACTTTTACTGTTCTGATTCTCTCCCTCATCCAAACCAGGCGAGTAAGCGAGTGGCTGCATGGTTCTAGCTGCCAGCAAGGGTTAAACTACAACAGGGAGTCACTCAGTCTAAGAGAATGGGTGAGAAAAACCTCACCCTCAGTTTTCCAACAAAATGAAATGTGTACTTTAAGGTATACTAACAGGCATCCTTTGGACAAAGGCCACTTCTGCGCCCATGAGCAAAAGAAACCATTAAAATCAAGTGACACATAATTTTGCCACTATACAGTTTCTACGGGAAGCATTTTGCAGAAACAATATACAGAACTTCACAAAATTTACAGTTGTTTAACTGAGCATAAACAGAAAGAGAAAGGGAGATTACAAAATACTTCTGACACGTCTACACTTTGGATACATCTGTGGAAGTCACGTCTGAATATATATCTATTCTGAAAATGAAAATCTTGTTCCTGCTATGTTCTTGAGACTGACAGAGTCTCAAGAGAGACCATCGGAGGCCCAAGAGGAGTTCTTGGCACATGAAGAGGCACATCGCATTTGAACACACTGTGCATTTTCAGCAAGTTAAATCTACCTAAAGCATTTGCAGACCCTTAAGTATAAGGCAGTTTTAAAACTCTATCATGTGGAAATTACACTGAAATATAGCAGTGAACCCATAACAAGAGCAAGCATTAACAGACAGTTAAATTTACACAAGTAAATGCTGAGGCAGATCTTTTCAATATTCCAAATTGTCTGTTGATACTTTTTTCGTAACAGCTGTTACATCTTAAAGCACTACTGAGAGGACAGGCCAGCTTCATGGGGCAAAAAGAATTCATCAAAAGGGATTGAATAAGCCAAGAAATCTGAGAAGAAAAATAGATAAAAATGAGAGAGTATACTGGGAATCACAGATATTTTTTTCCTCTTACTCTTCTACTGGTCTTTATTGTTCATAGTGAAAAGATATATGAAACTCTGAAAAGTTGAATGAAATATATTAGCAGAAAGCTGCATTTAAGACACATTAATCATGTCAAGATGTACAGCAGTGTGCTATCAAACCACTTCTGAAGATACTAAAATCTCCCAGCCTTTGGTCTCCAGCCTCACATGACATCCAAGAAGTATACCAGCAATCTGCTAATGCGCACCCTTGTTGTGGCTTATTATTATATGTCTCAGTGCTGTTTCCACATGTTCCAGTTTTAAAACTGTCTGACATTTTTGGTTGAGTGCACTGTGGCTAAACATGTGCAGGAGCAGTTTTTCCAAAATGATGCATTTAGTTATTTTAAAATGTTTATTTCCCTGAGTAGCCGAAAATACTGGTCCGCAACCACTACAAGGTGGAATGGGAGGGCTTGCAAAATCACATTTCAAAAACAAATGAAATGTTTGAGTTAGAGAAGTGTGGAAGAACATCTGAAAGCTGTAACTTCTTTTTTTTTTTTAGTTTTATTTGTGTTTTTTCATTTGCACTACTGTAATTTGAAAAAGAACCAAACAGGTTTCTCAAATATTATGAAAGCAAATGTGCTGCAGGATTGAATACCTACATGTCAGACTGGGAAAACATTTTTACAACCACATTATAATTCCCTGAAAGATATCAAATGTCTTATTACTGAGTAGGGAATAACCCAGGTTTTAAAGCGATTCTATTCTGCTTTGCATTGTTCCATCCATGCCTAGAGCTTTAGTACTGTTTGAATGCACAGAAAGGCAAAGATATTAGGATCTCACCATGGCTTGTGAGACTCTTGTGATCCGAATTGAAAGGAGCCTTTGACTTTTGGTCAATTTTCTTTTATAATCCTGTCATGTTTTAATGCTCTTTTCTTCAGCACTTAGAGAATGAAACATTTGATTTGTTTGTTTGTTTGTTTGCTTGTCTTCATAATTTTCTTCTTCTTTTCTTACCTTTTCCAGCTTTTTTACCTGTTTAGGCCATTCCTATTCAAAGGCTCTCTTTCCACTACAAATCAAGAAGAACTGATTGACAATAAGTTCTGCATCTGCTTCTCACTTCTACCCTTATACTTCTTTGTCATTGCTGCTTCAATTCAGGCTGTTTAATTACATCAAATTCTTAGTCTCATTTTTCAACATTTCTTTACTTATGTGTGAAGACCCCGGCTTCCTCCCTTTTGATCTCGCTGCAGTCCTTACTGCAACCAAATTAAATTTTGACTGCTTGCTTCCTCACCCACTCCACTTTATGGAGTTGCTTGCAAAGCAGTAGCTATGCTGTCTCACAGCCATCCCAGTGAGACTGCAGTATTATCAGTGATTCTGTGTTGAGAATGTTGCTGTACTGTTGTGGATCGAGACCATGCCAGATCATAGCAACTGTTTATCACTAAAAAAACACACACACCAAAACACAACCTATAACCAGGCTATTCTTTGCTTTAAAAATGGAATATCCTTTTTTCTTCTACTTACCTAGGTATGGTCTTCATATCATCTCCCTGTAGAAGTGACAGCTGACCCACGAAAGATATAGATGAAAGAAGACTGAATCTGTATATTTATGGCTGTTCTTCAGTCCATAAAAGCTAGAAAGAGCACCACTCAGTGCAGTGTATGTCGGATGACTAACACTTCTGCGGGATTTGGCCATACCACATAGGAATGGGAAAAGTAATAGATTTTTGTGCAATAAACAAACAGTGCAACATCAAATTTCTAAAGAAATTATTTAAAGTTGCACTTCATTTGCCTGAAAATATAAACAAAGAGGTATAGGAATAGAAAACGCTCTTAGTTGTAGAATTAATGTCTCTCGGCCATGGCTAAATGTTTTAAACAAAGCACTATAATACTTTCATTTTATTCTGATCTATTGGAACTACAAAATCCGCCTGTTATCCTTAAAAATGGGTCAGTACTAAAAGGCAGGCATCATTCTGTGAACATTGTTCAAAAAAGCAGCAATGAAACCCGAAATCAGATTTCCACATACACTGCAGAACATCCCAAGTCATTTCCTGAAACTGAGCAGCTTCAAAAAGAAAAATACTCAGAGAATGGAAAGGCATGAACAAATATATTTACGTACAGTATTTATGATTTGAGACACACATCCTGAGGCAAAATTGTCACCATTGTAAAGGAAACCTAAAGGTACAGTCCAAAAGGCCCGGTGAGGCTTCTAGTCTGTGCTCAAGCCTAAATCAGGATCAGGTCTTCCCTCTATGATTCCTTAGTGATACCTTTTAGACCCAATTTTTAAAGCATTTAGTAATGGAGATCCCAGAATTATCTCAAAAAAATCTGCTTTAGAATTTATTTGTCTTTAGAAAGTGCAGGATTTCTTTTTCCTGTTTACCTTAATTTTCTCATACTGTTGCACAAACACATCAACTTAAGAAAATAGGTGTTTTTTAGAAAATAGAAAATAGTTCCTTACTTTTAATAATCTTCCACATTTTTAAAGAACATAATCGTGTATTTCTGCCTTGTCTTCTAGGTAAGTTTAATTAATCACAACTACTCAGTCTTTCCTTATTGATCACCCCCAGGCTTGGGTGAGCATAAATACTTTGATCCATTACCTAATGCTAACCAGCGATACACGAGAACAGCTGAATGTTGTTAAACAGAATTCCATTTCATACTGAGCTCTGCAGTTCTTAGCATAGCTTCCATGGAGTTGTACAGAATTTTACAATACTCCTGCTGTACCCTGTAATGCATAATTAAACACTGAGGTATATTATTTTGAATAAAAGTACAAAATCAGTATACCTTTTATTTTTCAAAATACAGGAGACTGTGAAAGCCTGTTTAACAGAATGGTATATACATGTGGACTGTAACTCATTACATTAAAATCTATTCTTTATTTCCAACTTTATCTATTCCCTTGTCTCTTAAAATTGCTTTGGCAAATTCAGTTAGATTTGTTAAATCGTTAAACAATAAAGTATGTTGGCCAAACTTATACTTTCCAGCTAGAATACGACAGAGACACTCCATACAGGTCTCTGAAAACAATGCGATGAAGATGTCAAACATATTGATAAAAATTATTGCCTTTATTGAAAAAAAATACTTTGAGGCAGGAGGGAGGACTATATGCTAGCTTGCAAGGAGAAAAACCTTGCAGGCTGGTATGATGCAGGTTCACCAAAACTGCAGAGCAGATGAACTGTTAAACATCTACCTGAGACTGAAGCTATTGAAGCAAAGGATGATATTAATGCTCTTGGAATGACAGGGCAGTTTTTTGCCTAAGTTAAATCGCTGGATGACTCACTGCTGGGCTTACATCACGTGTAATAATTTAATCACTAAGACTTGCCTAAACTAAAAGCTACATATCATGAACTGGCTTTAGTGGGTCTCCGACTTGCAAAGAAATTTAACATTAAAGAAAGAAATTTACTTCCATTTCTTAGGAATCAACGCATCTTATTAGCTAAGAGTTTAACTAATAAAAAGTACTGGCTTAATAATATATGAAAGGATGAGCCTGTTATTTCTGTGAGTTTTTTTCTTGCACTGAAAACATCATTAGCTTTAACCTCTAATTAAGTACTTACTTTATCCTTGTATATCCAATATCCCACTGTAGAAGGAGAAAAACACAGAGTGAGAATAGAAGAAAACCAACTTGCGGAAGACTTAAACCTCAAAATAACGGAGCCTGGATGGGAATGGAAAAGGTTAAGACACAAATAAATTAAGCTGGTAATCGTTATGGCATCTGCAGTCAGGCAGTGTTCAGTACTCACTGGCAAGTCTTGATGTTACAGACAGCATAACAAACATCAGTGAGTCCAGTACTTCATGTTTTGTGAAAGGACGGAAAGACTCTTTATTTAATTGTGAGCCCACTCAAACGTTGTGGTTATTCTGTTTGTTTTCTTTCTAGGAGAATGAGAGAGGGAGACAGTCCTGCTATAAAAATGAATTGCTATAAAAATGACTCACAAAAAATAGGCAGAACAAGAAAACAAATATGAAATGACACAAACCAAAGAAAGAACAAAAAAATTTAAAATGGAAAACAAACAGGTGGAAGAAAAACAACAGAAAAAAGCATCTGCTTTTGCTATCCCTGGGATGTCTCTCACACCTTAGAACAAGCCAAGGATTATATTTATTTTAGCTAAAAAACCCTCCCATAGATTTAGCAGTAAGTTTATTATGCACTTGCTAAAGTGCATAAGTTATCAGTGCTTGCTATCTCAACCGCTCTAAGATATAAGCAATACAAGTGTAGCTCTTCCATTCATTTGCCAAAGCTTTATACATTTGAACAGTGGGTCCACACAACTGAAGTCCCTTTGCAGCTTGATTTGGAAATCTTTTTTTGGTTTTGGCATATGATCAAGAAGCTGAAGCTACAGAGACTGCTCTAAGTCTGTGCCTGAGCCACTTACTTCCCACTGTTTGGATTTTTATAAAAAGGGAAAGTGTGAAATCACAGTTACAGTGTAGAATCACGCCAAGTTCCAAAATACATCACAAATTATAATTCAAGACTGCTTATGCTAGTACAGATGATAGGACAATACACAAAATTCCCAAAGCAAATAGTTCAGTTTTAAATGATCTCTCTTACTGCCACAACCCTATAAAAGAGTTGCCAAAAATCTACAATGCGTATCTCACAAGTAGAAAACAGGCGTAACATAAGCTATGGTACACCTGGTAGATACCAGAAGCTGGTCTGCTCCAACCTGTCACTGCTGCATGTGAGCACCTTTTAGCCATGCATTAAGAAACATGATTGATGGTCTCATGTCTGTTCTCCTTTCTTCTCCTAGCTGAGCTGTAGACACATTGGATTGTTTCGCATTTGAATTGTTTGTGTGTTATCTTATATTGCACATGTATATACATCTTGATCAGCGTTAGAAAAGTCAAGGTCAAAGAAAGATGTCTTACATTTAAATTACAAGTCAGTGAGTTTTGTGATGGTTGTTAGATCACACCACAGTTTTGATCTTACAGGCACGTTTACTGCACGGAAGAGAAATGGCACAAAGGAATTTCTTATAATCACATTCTTCATCCCAGAGATTTTGGAGGTCATCAGCTAGCCCAGATAAGCACAGTCAGATAGCTAGAGAAGCACAGAGACCACTCCCTAAAGGCACCTCTCAGGTCACTTTTCTCTTTTCAGGGTTCAGACAGTTTGCTAGTATAGACAGGGGTCACATCATGCTGGTTGGGAACAGTCTCAGTGCCTGGAAACATAGCACTAAATGGCAGGGAATGGAGGAGAGGGGGCAGGTACAGGGACCTGGCAACCGTAAAGTCGTACCACAGACCTCTGGCTGTTACTAGTCACTAGTCACAGGAAAAAACATATTTGAGAGAACTTAGTACATCAAGTTCAAGAAATACAGCACTCATTGGTGCACTCATTGTCTGAGAAGATAATACCTTTTTTTTTTTTCTTAAAAACCATTTTTTTCAGCTGTAAAAGAAGCAAAGGAAGTTCCACTACTGAGAAATAGAAATGTGATTAACTTGCCATGTATAGCAGCTGACTTTGGCAGTACAGAAGGATCAAATACCACATTTGGAGCTCCACCTTTTCATCATAACTCTGCAAAACCAGATCAGTAGAATGACCACAGAAACAGTCCTTTTTTACTAAGCCTGATTTCACACGTTAGAAAATCCTTACTGATTTTCACAGACTTTCTCACATTTTATAAAGTTGTTTATAAACACATTATCCAGATTAAATATGAATTGATGATGACTGCTCATTTTTATTTGATGGCCAGAAGGCAAACTATAGCAAAATTCATCAAGTATGAAAAAAAGAGAGGAGAGATAAAACAGAAAGAAAAGGAACACAAACTCATTGCTGTGGGTGATATGTGACTTGGGACTTCCATCCAAAAAGCAAAGAGAGGATTGGGAGGGTTTTGCCCTGTTTACACATCTAAAAAACTTTGTTCCTTTCCAATTTTTGTTGCATAGCTCTGCAAAATATTACAGAAAAAGTATAAAAATACATATATGTAGATGCACTCTCTGGAAATAGCAGCTCAGATCAGATAAAGCAGCAGTAAATCCAAACTGCCACCTAAAATATGAACTTTTTCAAACCTTAAGAGTTTCGGATGACAGGGTTGCTAATGTGTTTTTTATTGTTGTATATTTCTAGAATTCATTTCCTTCTTAGGTCTCATTCTAAAAATCACATGAAGACAGGCATTCTCCAAAGGTTTTGCATGTCTTTGATTCTGGACAGACAGACAAAAATAACTTCTTTCCTTGTGATCTATTAGCACATCTGATTTCAATATTTTTCCAGTTTGGTTTTAGCTTAAATCAGAAAATACAAATATTTCAGAACACACAAGCCTTTTTATTATTTTAGGTATTTATCTAAATAAGGCTGCCCCCTTATTTAAGATTGGGGGCAGTCTTGGCTGCAGTGACCATGAGAAGATAAAGTTCAGGACTATGTGTAGTGGGCATGAAACGACAAGTAGTGTTGCAGCCTTGGACTTCAGGAGGGCTAATTCTGATCTCTTCAAGAAAGTGCTTGGAGAAATCCCATGGGTTAGGGCTCTAGAGGGTAGGGGGGCTCAAAAGAGCTGGTTGATATTCAAGTATCACTTCCTCCAAGCTCAGGATCGGTGCATTCCTAAGAACAAGAAATCAGGCAGGGGAAGTAGGAAACCTGCATGGTTGAGCCGGAAGCTCCTGAAAAAGTTCCAGTGGAAGAAGGAAGTTTACAGTATGTGGAAGAAGGGACTGGCCACTTGGGAAGATTAAAAGAATACTGTGAGAGTACGCAGGGATGAAATGCAGAAAGCCAAAGCCTCCTTGGAACTAAATCTGACTAGGGATGTCAAATTCAACAGGAAGGGTTTCTTCAAGTACTTTGAAGGCAAAAGAAAAATTACAGAGAATGTGGGGCCACTGTTGAATGAGACATGTGCCATGGTGATAGACAATGCAGAGAAGGTGGAGTTACTGATCGCCTTCTTTGCTTCAGTCTTCACTGCCCAGGCGAGCCTTCAGGACCCCCAGACTCTACAGGTAACAGAGAAAGTCTAGAGCAGGGAAGACTCTCCCTTGACGGGGGAGGATCAAGTTAGAGAACAGTAAAGTAAACTGGACATCCACAAGTTCATGGGTCCTGATGGGATGCACCCACGAGTGCTGAGGGAACTGGCAGAAGTCATTGCTGGTCCACTCTCCATCATCTTTGAAAGGTCCTGGAGAACAGGTAAGGTGCCCGAGGACTGGAGAAAGCCAATGTCACTCCAGTTTTCAAAAAGGGCAAGAAGAAAGATCCTGGAAACTACCAGCCAGTCAGCCTCCCCTCCATCCCTGGAAAGAGGATGGAACAGCTTGTTCGGGGTGTCATCTCCAAGCATCTGGAGGAAAAGAAGGTTATCAGAAGTGGTCAGTGGGTATTCACCAAGGGGAAATCATGTTTGACTAATTTGATAGCCTTCTATGATGGCATGACATGATGGATAGATGAGCGGAGAGCAGTGGATGTTGTCTGCCTTGACTTCAGCAAGGCTTTTGACTCCATCTCCCACAGCATCCTCGTAGGCAAGCTTGGGAAGTGTGGGTTAGATGTGTGGACAGTGACGTGGATTGAAAATTGTCTGGCAGGTAGGTCTCAGAGGGTTGTGATCAGTTGGGCAGAGTCTAGTTCGACACCTGTAACTAGTGGTGCTCCCCAGGGGTCAGTACTGGGTCCAGTCCTGTTCAATGTATTCATCAATGTCCTGGATGAAGGGATGGAGTGTACCATCAGCAAGTTTGCTGATGACATGAAGCTGGGAGGGGTGGCTGACACACCAGAAGGCTGTGCTGCCATTCAGCATGATCTGGACAGGCTGGAGTTGGGCAGAGAGAAACCCTATGAAAGTCAACAAAAGCAAGTGTAGGGTCTTGCACCTGGGGAGGAATAACCCCATGCACCAGTACAGGTTGGGGTCTGACCTGCTGGGAAGCAACTCTGCAGAGAGGGACCTGGGAGTCCTGGTGGACAACAGGATGACCATGAGCCAGCAATGTGCCCTTGTGGCCAAGAAGGTCAATGGCATCCTGGGGTGCATCAAGAAGAGTATGACCAGCAGGTCTAGGGAGGTCATCCTCTGCCTATACCCTGCCCTGGTGAGGCTGCATCTGGAGTGCTGTGTCCAGTTCTGGGCTCCCCAGTTTAAGAAGGACAGGGAACTGCTGGAGAGGGTGCAGCGAAGGGCCATGAAGATGATTAGGGGGCTGGAGCATCTTTCTGATGAGGAAAGGCTGAGGGAGTTGGGTCTTTTTCATCTGGAGAATAGAAGACTGAGGGGGGAACTCATAAATGTTTACAAATACTTAAAAGGAGGGTGCTGGGAGGAGGGGACCAGTCTTTTTTCAGTGGTGCCCAATGATAGGACAAGAGGTAATGGACACAAACTTGTACAGAGGGAAGTTCCATCTGAACATGAGGAAGAACTTGTTTACTTTGAGGGTGGCAGAGCACTGGAACAGGCTGCCCAGAGAGGTGGTGGAGCCTCCGATTCTGGAGACATTGAAAACCTGTCTGGACGCCATCCTGTGCAACCTACTGTAGGTGGCCCTGCTCTGGCAGGGGGGTTGCACCAGATGATCTCCAGAGGTCCCTTCCAACCCCTAAGATTCTATGATTTTATTCATTCTCTGCTAATCGATATAGTATCCCCAGTGCTTTTAACATTAAATATATCCCTCAGGTACTCAAACATAAGATTTTCTGTGTTTTGCCCTTTATTAGGAAAGAAGCAGACAGAAGTGGATACACTTCATAAGAGGTAAGGTAAAATGCAAGTGAACATAGTGCTTGTTCGCTGTCAAGAGAGTCCCACAGCACCTGCGATATTCTAGCTGTTGGTCTCATTGTTATAAGTGTGGCCAATACTCTGACATGTCCTGACTCCCAGCCCCGTGACATAATCATGCTTGTAACAACTTACTGTCAGAGGGTATGTACATATATGTATATATGTGATGTCTCTCGATATAATGTACAAATCCATCTCAAAAGCCATTGATATGCCACTTATAGCTCACTTATCAGATACTAAAGAAGTAATAGTTCAGAAGAAAAGTTACGGGATTTGCCTTTTAACAACCATGGTCCTTACTAGGATAAATCAGCATATCTCTAGATCAGAATTTCACTGATTTACACTAGCCAAAGTCTCCTTTAAATACTTGTAAAAAGCCCTCTATATTGAAAACAACTTGTTTTATGTCAGTGCTATATTCCATCAATGAACTTTACAGTAATTTCTCTTCTCCTAAGCACAATTACAGTCATTAGTAAAACAAGCATGATTTCTGTGGATTCTTAATAAATACAGTGGAGTCCTACAGTTAGATGCTTTGCTTTATTTGCAAACTGCTCCTTATATTGTCTAAGACATTCATGCCTTGTGTAACTTAGGTAGGAGGTCAGATTCTAGCTTAAATTTCTTCTTTCCTGTGTTCACTGTATTGATGGATAGTTTTCTTACTTAGCTGGAAGTCGAAAAGGGAGTTTTCCTTTGAGGCCCAAGCAGGAACCGGTATTAATCCACTTAAGAAAAGCCAACATAACAGAGAGAAAAGATGAAAGGAGTTGCAACAGACAGTGACAATTTATGGGATAGGCCCAAGGCTTTGTCTTTTTTCCCCTTGGAAGTGAGGCAACTAATAGTCACCTCGCAGTATTACTTGTAATTTTCTCCCTGTGGCTGGGCTTAAAGACAGTGGAAGAGCAAGCTGATTCCTTTTGGTCTGCCCCAGAACAGGTCAGGTGTACAATAGCAGAAAACCACTGAAGTGATTATGGACTATAGTTGTGTCAATTTTTGACATTTTTTTTAAGGAAATTATACTATCTTAAAGTTTGTATGGAAAGGTCTCTTTTGCTGAGACAGTTAAAGACACTTCAGCCTGGGCAAGCTAAGAGAAACACACATAAATTTATACGAAAAAGCTTTTAAAAAATGACAATTTTAAACTACATGATGAAGTAGGAAAAAAAAAATTGGTGAACATGTTTCCAGGGTTTGTTGTCTACTTTAGTTCAGAAGCAAGATATGACACTAAAGAGAAAAAGCACTGAAAAGGGAGGAATTAAACTTAATTGTAAAGGTCTACATTCTAGTTCTAAAAAATATGGACTGTCATTAGCTCACCAATCAACTAACAACGAAGAACTTTGCAGACAGAGGCAGCTCTTGACACACAAACATGAAACCTAGCAAAAGAAAAAAATTTAACTTTCATCAATGGATAACAGACCAGCAAATGCTGCTGTGATGATTTGTGTTGGAAAACACGAAGATAATACTCCTTTTTAAAAGTACCGATATCTTGGCATTAAATCCACAGACACTTTTTAGTTGATAGTATTAACTATGGAATTAAGAACAAACAAGGATTTGATCATCACTACCTGTTCTGTGTAGTTTTTATTTACGTATGCAAATATAGCTTCAAATTTGTACTAAAAATTAAGCTTTTACCAGGGAATTGCCAGATTATGTCTAAATCACGAGTTTATTGTTAGCTTTGCAGTATTGATTGTCACTTCTTCAGGCATGGAGCCAGGTACTGGAGTCAAAGAAATAGGTGAAAACCTTGTTTTTCCTTTAAGAATCAAGTTTATTTTAGCATTTGTACCTTCACAGAAAAAGCTTGAACACCTAAAGTCAGAAGACTCAAGCAACAGAAGACACGAAATGCCAGAAGACATCTTATTACATCTTATGATTTTCAAAATAATCATATATTTTAGTAAGGCAGAACTATGGAGTTTTGAGTGTCTGAAAGAATATTGTATGTTTGATTGCTGCATGAAAGGGGGAGGGTGGGGGGGGATAATGAAACAGAAATCCAAGTAGAAGAGCAGCTGTACTTTTTCTCTTCTGAAATGACTCAAACTCTTGCTAACACAACTGAAGGTGCCATATTGAAATGAAACTTCAGAGTCAGCGATGTGCTAGAATTCCAGGCATCCATATAACTGTTCTTTATTCCAAATGTTTTTTTAAAGGAAAAGCAATAACCAGAATAAGCAAGAAAATGGAGATCCATGTCCCTTCTGAAAGCATTTTCCTTATAATTTTAAAAGCAAAATCCTAGGTTTAAAATTATGTAACTGAAGACAGAAAGAAATTAACCTGCTTCAGAAGGAATTTAAAAGCACTTGATGTTAATTTCATGACCACACACAATTTGTGCATTCAGCAAATGACAAAACTGACAAAAGATAATACAGTAGGAAGATTTCCCTGCATTCTGACACTTGGGTGACCTGAACACAATTTCTAATTTAGACTTTCTACTTAATCAAAAGCAATTATCTCACAATACTCTTTATCTCACAATACTCTTTACCACAAAAAATATGAGGCAATGCCTTCAAATTTCACAGAAGCTTTCTGTGGACGAAAGTAATTCACATGAAACATTCTGACACTAGAAATCTCATTTGCCATTACAGTAAAAGGATGCAAAGTTCATTTTTTTGCAAGGGGATGAAACAGTGGACATGTATCAATAGCATACTGGCATGTCATGATGGCAGGCCATTTTTTTTATCAGTCTTCTAAAACAAAAGAATTGAGTAAAATAGGAGTCTCTAAAGTGATTCCTATGCCTTCTGCCATAAAAAAAATCCATAACCAGTATGATTGTGTCAGAGGACAGCACAAGTCCTTAGAGTCAGAATCCTCTCTGAGCCTGCAAATTTGGTCCCTTTACAGTATACAGCTGGTCTTACTGGAAAGCTCAGAGAAGGATCATAATTTCTTTTAATACTTTGCATCAACTTGTCCAGAATATCTTGACTTGATGACTTAGTACAAATAAAGCCTTGTTTGACCTGCTAGGCAAATGCCAAAACATACAATCTTTTCTAAATCAAAACGAAATAGGTAAAAGCAGCATGGTTTTAGAGTTATTTATTATTGACTTGTTTAGGTCGCTTTATCTCCCTTGCTTTTAGTCTGTATTTTCCTACAATCCAAAGATAAAATCAGCTATGCAAACTTTGAGGTTGCTCCATGTGTCAGAGACTCTTCAGAAACAGCAGAAATCTGCCCTGTGTCTGTGTCGGCCGGCATGGGATTGGAAAGACAAATGTTATCATAACCTCCACCCACTGGAATCTGGTTGTTGGTTTAGTTAACACATCCTCTGGCTATTTGAACTGGTCACTCGAGAAGTCAACAGTAAGTTAGGTTGTCATGCATTCCTTATTAGTCATTTCCTCCCACAGCTGGATCTATTGCATTCATGTTTACAAATAAGCTGAAATCTTGTTTGTACTTTGAAGAACTGAAGACCAGAGAAGTATCTACTGTTCAGCTCTGCAAACTAAGTAGATTAAGGTTCCCCATGCAAGCAAATTCTACAAATTTGCTGGTTGCCCATTGTCTTGCTACTGCTAAGTTCCATGGGTTTTTCAGCATCTGATTATTTCTCTTTTTTGGGTTTGGTTTGGGGTTTTTTTGGGGGGCTCAGGAGGGATGGGGAGGCAGAGGGAGCAGGGGGACACAGATGACACATCCTCAGTTCCTTCTGTGTAAAGTACCCAGGCAGGAATCTCAGCTATTTCCAGTGAAGGAAATGCTTGAGTTATTTCATGTAGTTTTTGCTTGACTTGGTAGCACTGAGTGGTTATGTTTGTTCATAGAAAGAAAGATGCACATATAACGATTTTTTTGTCTTAATGCAACACCTATTTCTGGGCAGTATTTCCAGCTATCTGTCCAACTGTTGAGACTGTCAGTCAACATAGCTGCTTACTTTCACAAAAGAGAATAAAAATTCTACCTTTAGGAATTTATTCAGCTTACTGAATGCCGAACAGGCAGCATATGAAAGCAGGCAAAATGGATATGATACAAAGGAAGAATCTGGAAAAGTTCTAGTCAAATACAGCTTGTTGTCAATGTTATTTCTCTTGATGTACTGCGTTTCTTGGAAAAATGACACTTTATTTTCTCTCTAGAGTTACCTAAAACATGCCACCCTGACATATCTGACTTTTCCAAAAAGATCTTTGCTCACTAAACACAGAAGACTTCATTTATCAATTTTATTTTTTTTCCCTCAAGTATTCTCACTGGACTTATCTGGTTGTTTACATCCCCCCAAAAAATTAATTCTGCTAAGAATTGCCTGGAGAGAATGTAAAATTGCCTGGAGAAAAGCAGAATACACTTGCATTAAAACAAAAGTAGAATCAAATAAAAATGTCCCACAGGTAGATTTTGTTAATCTATTCAGAAAGACACACTGCTTAAGCATTAGTCAGAACATTTTTATAAATATATTCTTTGACCAGGACAGTATTTAAAGTCATTCTTTAGAAATAACTACTATCTACTCATCATCTTTTTGGGGAAGTGTTTGTACTCAACTTTTATTTTTTATTACATTCCATTCCTAAGAGATTAATAAATAGAATACACCACCTATGAAGGTCAAACATGTCTACTGAGCTGGAGCAACTGAATCTGACTCACACTTGTTTTTTAGAATAGTTAGCCACATATTGCTCTTTGACTTTAGCTGCAGATAGAAATGCCAGGACTGACGGGTACTAAGTTGGGTACCCAGAGACTGAGGAATCCAAGTATATCATCCATGAGTGCCTGAATATAAGCACTTGTTTGAACAAAAACTGTGATAGAAGCAGGAACAGTTATCCAGGGCACTATCCCAGTGCTTAAGCTGTACAACAATCTTTTTCCCCTGTAGTCCCCTAGTTCCATCATTCAATGATAACAGACTTACTATTAACAGGCTCTATAAGCAAGTTAAGAGATGCACACTAACTCACCACAGCCCAACCTTTTTTTATCTCCAAGGTCAGGATCTATCCATCAACAAACTGAAGATAAGTATACTCTATCAGGCGGAAATTTCACTGATTGCCTCTGCATAAACACGAACGTTATTACTTTATGCTAAAGCTCCTTGAAAGGCTTCTTCCACAAGAGTCTAAAGCACTGTCAGTTTTACAGGAGAGCCAACCAACAGTTAAGGGCTGTATCTTTCATGGAAGTTTTCTAAAATAGTGAAAAGTTTTATCTTATATAATGTTTAATGTATTTATTTCTGTGCCTCTTTAGTCTTTTCTAACCAATAAGAGGTTTGGTGCCAAATAATTCCATTGCTTGTAATGACAGGGTTGCAGCAAAATAGATGCCAGTTTCATTTGTGCATATTTTGAGGAGGTAAGTACATTTTGCAACAGCATCTGTTTGGACTGTCAGAACTACAACTTTTTTCCCAGCATTCATCTTACAGGAACCATTTTCTTAGTTCCAGATGAGATTTGTCTTGAACCAATCAAATATACATTATACAGCTATTCCTCCATCTATATGAAGACAGATTAACTGCTTGACACTGAATGTTTTCTTGTGTGCTTGTTGCCAGTAACTAAAAGTCACAGCAGAAAAATATGTCTATTGGCACTAAGAAGTTTCTTACCTTGACAATAGACAGTTACGCTCACACACAAGAGACCCATTTTGTTCAAATTCACATTTGTGCTAATAATTTCACAACAGCAGCTGCTGCTGCTGCTGTGTTTAAGCAGTTACCTTTCTTGTGGTCCACTGTACTCTTAGGCTTATTTCCAGTAACGAATACAAACTGAGTCATGGGATGTACTTGGTCAGGCCAGCAGATGGAAACAAGCAGAAGGAGGAGGGAGATATGGCTTCCAATACTTTGTTTATGAGAACATCCTTCCTGTCATCAATATCCGCATTCCATTAACGTATGGTTTCAATTCTGCCTTTGCAATATGGTTCAAGCACTATAGTCAAAGCATACATGCTCCAGTCAAGCATATTTCACTTTATATTTACTTAACTAAGAAGGGATACTATAGCAGTTTCTGTGAAAGCTCTGGCTGCTTACTAACCTGCTGCTCCTAATCCTTCTCAATGGTACTGCAAAGCTTTTCCATTACTTAAGAGCAAATTCAACCTGTGATAAAATGCTATCCATAATATACATGAAAAATAAGGTGTACTCCCAAATGGTTGTGGTTTTAGTTATTTATCTAGTTGTTTAAAATTTACATGACTTAAACTAGCATTCTGTCAAAAAAGTTTGAAAGAGCAAGAAATGAAAAAGCAAGCCTGAAAGAGAATTACTGATCATTAATAAATCAAAACCTCTATGTATGTTCCTTCATTTCCTCAGCATATACACTGTATCCAGGTTTATGGCCTGAGAAGAGCCTTTGGAAAATGTTTGGAATGTGAACTGAAATTGCAAAGAAACTGAGGAACCTATTAAGAAGATATTTGAAGAGTATGATGTATACTTTTTCTTGAGTTGCTGAGGGTCAGCTAGTGTATGCTGTAGGTTAACTAGAGTCCTGTTGGCTGTAATACATGTCTAAGTACAGGATTTACATGCAGACAAATATATGTAACCACATAAAAGTAGATATCTCAATCTGCAACACGAATTCCACATTAAAGGTCTGAAGACCCAACTTTAATTCACCTGGAGATGCATCAAGTAGATGTCTTCTATTAAAGTCAGCAAATTGATGCCTGTATAATCACAGTGACATCTACATAGCCTGCCAGGAATACTGGCAAATTGTACCAATTACATTAATTCCCAACCTTAATATGTGCTCTCTGATCAAGCAGTCTTAGATATTTCTGCAGAGCACTGCATTGTCCCGTGCATATATAACTCTGACTGCAAATAAGAGCCGAACCAGAACCAGGAACTGGATCTGCTAGATTTTTTTTCTGTGGCTTGAGTTTATGTCATGGGCACAGCCTGTGGCCAAGGAAATAAAATCACCTTGATCTGCAGCTCTATCCTCTTTTCTAACAATTAGACATTCTTGACTTAACGTGCAAAATTTCCAGTTGATAATTGACCATAATAGGTATTATAGATAAATGAGTGATTTCTGGATATTGCACTAAATCTGTAACTATGCGTGAATCCATTAAGCTGCAAGAAACCATCTGCTGGCAACAGATGCCATAGATTCCTCTGTGGAAAAAGGCTTGGTGTGATTCAAGTAACACAATTTCTCTTGTGATGGGGGGAATTATTGAAGACACAAGATGTCTTTTATGTTGGGAAGGGACAGCAGCATACCACCTGTACCAGGGTACCACCTCTAATTCCTGTTTTTCTGAAGCTTCCTGAGACTTCTCCTGGATAATTTGTTTCTTGCTAGACGGATAGAAAACAGGATCAGTCTATTGGTATTGCAGAACCAGTAGTTATAATACAGAAACTGCATTCAGCATTGCCATTTTCCTTGTTTACAGCAGGTCCTGTGTCTTACCTTAAATCTGCTTGCAAGAATGTCTTACATGTTTGTTAAACTGCCTTCTATAGTCAGTATTTAAGACTCACCTATTTATTCTTCTCTATAAATTAATACAACCACGGTAAAATCATTGGCGCCAGTGATTTCTGATTCTGGCGCCAGAACTCCTGATTCACAAAGCTGACTGCACAACTTCGTTACGAAAACTGTTATGAACTTCTTCAGCACAACCTCGTTATGAAAGCCAACCTAATGACTGCTGGAAAAGGGTCTGACATACTGCAACTTCCATATTCTTACAAGCAAAATCTCAAAGTAATTTAGGATCGATTAGACTTTAGAATAGACTAGACTGTTTTAGTTGGAAGGGACCCACAACAATCATCTAGTCCAACTGTCCAATCAATTCAGAGCTGACAAAATGTTAAAGCATGTTACTAAAGGCATTGTCCACATGACTCTTAAACACTGACAAGTTTGGAGGCATCAATCACCTCTCTAGGAAGCCTGTTCCAGTGTTTGTTCACCCTCTTGGTAAAGAAATGCTTCCTAATGCCCAGTCTAAACCTTCCCTGGTGCTGCTTTGAACCATTCTTACATGTCCTATTACTGAGAAGAAGACTCCGCGGAAGAAGACCTCAGAACCTCCCTCTCTACTTCCCCTCCTCAGCAAGCTGTAGGTCAGTAGCAATGAGGTGACCCCTCAGTCTCCCTTTCTCCACACTAGACAAGCCCAGAGTCCTCAGCCACTTCTCATAGAACACACTTTCCATCCTTTTCATGAGATTTTTTGCTCTCCTCTGAACACGTTCAAGGTCCTTCACACTCTTCTTAAGTTGGGGACCCAGAACTTCAAACAGTATTCAATGTGAGGCCACACCAATGCTGAATAAAGCAGGATAATCACCACTTTTGACCAGCTGGTTATACTGTGTTTTATGTACCCCAGGATGTGGTTTGCCCTCTTGGCTGCCACATGTAATGATTTAACCTCATCCCGCAACTAGGACCATGCAGCCACTCATGAAGTTCTACCTCTTGCCCACAGAAAGATAGGGAGAAGAGGGAGAAAAGGAGAGGAAAGGGTAAGCAAAAAAATTAATGGGTTGAGATAAAGACAGTTTAATAGAATAACAGAAGATGAAGATGAAGATGAAGATGAAGATGAAGATGAAGATGAAGATAACACAAGTCATTCTCACAGCCCTCTGAATTGGCACCTGCCGAAGCAGTGATTGCAGATTGTCCACCCCTCACCCAACCTCCACTTACATACTGAGCATGACATCTATTGTATGCAATATTCCATTGGCCATTCCTTTGTTCTGTCCGTGCTCCCCCTCAGTTTCTATGGTAAGCCAAAAAGAGTCCTTGAAAAGTATATACATTGCCTAGCAACAACTAAAACATTATGCATTATTAACATTCCTGTCACAGCAATCACTACAAAGAAAATTAACACTTTCCAAGCTGAAACCAGGACACCAGGGCACACTGCTGACTCATATTGAGCCTGCTGCCAACCAGCACTCCCGGATCCCTTTCTGCAGGACTGCTCTCCAGCCATTCCTCTCAATTTATACTTGTGCCCCGCATTACTCCATCCCAGCTGAAGAATCCAGCATTTTGACTTCTTAAATTTCATCCCACTAATCATAGCCCAATGCTCCAATCTATCTAGATCCCTCTGCAAGGCCTTTTGTCCCTGAAGACAGTCAACAGCACCTGCCAGTTTGATATCATCAGCAAGTTTGCTGATGGTGTGTTCAACTCCTGCTTCCGGATCGTTGATAAATATATTGAACAGAACTGGCCCTAGAATTGAACCCTGAGAAACACTGCCAGCCAGAGGTAACCCTGTTCACTGCAAACCTTAGAGCTCTGCCCTTCAGCCAGTTCCTCACCCAGTGTACCATGAACCAACTCATTGCATAGCTGGACAACTTATCCAGAAGGATGCTGTGAGAGACAGTACCAAAAGCCTTATTAAAATTCAGAAAAAGGACATCCATCACCTTTCCTTCATCCACTAGGAAGGTGATCTTATCATAGAGTGGTATCACATTAGTTAAACAGGGCTTTCCCTCTTGAACCCATGTTGATGGTGCCTGATGATTGCATTATTCCTTAAATGCCTTTTAATAGCACCCAGTATGATCTCCTCCATAATTTTTCCCAGAACCAAGGTTAGACTAACAGGTCTGTAGTTCTCTGTATCTTCTCTCACATCCTTTTTGTAAATTAGAATAACACTGGCTAGCTTCCAGTCAGCAGGGACCTCCCCAGACTGCCAAGGCCCAAGAATCAAGAGGGGTCCTGCTGTAACATCCAGTAGCTCCTTCAGTACTCCGGGATGAATCCCATCAGGTCCTGTGTACTTGTGAACATTCAGCTGATTCAGCTGGTCTCTTCCAATTTCAGTGTTGACAAATGGAATATCACTGTTCCCATATTCATGGTCCTCCAACTCAGGGAACCAGGCAGCCCAAGGCCTGTCATTATTGTTAAAGACTGAGGCAAAAAGCACATTAAATGCCTCAACTTTTTCTCGTCCCTATTAGGCAGACGATCATCTTCAACAACAATCAGTCCAATGTTTTCTTTAGACCTCCTGTTATCAACATACTTTAAAAAGTCCTTCTTGTTGTCTGTCACAACACTGGCCAGTTTCAACTCCAACTGAGCGTTGGCCTTTCATGTCTGCTCCCTGCATATACTAACCACAGCTCCATAATCTTCCTGAAAAGCCTGACCTTACTTCCGAGATCATACAATTTCCTTTTCCTCTCGAGCTCCACAAGGAGTCCCCTGTACAGCCAACGTAGTTTTCTGCCCTGCTAGCTTGACTTACGACACAGTGGAATTGCCTGCTCCCGTGCCTTTAAAAGGAAGTTCTTAATGACTGACCAGCACTCATGGACTCCTAAGTCCTCAAAAGCAGATTCCCGGGGTACTCCGCAAAATAGCTCCCTGAATAGCTTAAAGTTTGCTCTCCTGAAGTCCCACATAGCAACCCTGCTGTCCGTTTTTCTCATTACACTGAAAATTTTAAATTAAATCATTTCATGATGGCTGTGGCCAAGACAACCACCTACCATCACATCCCCCACAGGTTCTTCTCTATTCATAAACAGCAAGTTTTTGCTAGTTAGCTCACAGAGTACCTGGGACAAGAAGTTATCTCCTATAAACTTAAAGAATTCTAATAAACAGATATAAAAAAGAAGGGAAAAAATTGTGTTCCCTTTTACTAAGTTCAGTTATTGAAGAGAATCAAGCATTCTGGAATATAGACAAAACTGCTTTAAATAAGCATGTCATCTGAAAGTTTCTTGTGGGCAAAATAGCTATCATTTCCTGGAGTAGAGCCTAACTTCACACTAATAAAAGTGACTCCAATACTATGAGAAAGAACTGGAGGTTGGAAATTAAAAAACAAATATTTGCCCACATTGCAATCTTGTGGTGCAGGAAGTGATGGGGAGACACAAAATTACCTGAAATCCTGCCAAAGCTTNCGTGCTCCCCCTCAGTTTCTATGGTAAGCCAAAAAGAGTCCTTGAAAAGTATATACATTGCCTAGCAACAACTAAAACATTATGCATTATTAACATTCCTGTCACAGCAATCACTACAAAGAAAATTAACACTTTCCAAGCTGAAACCAGGACACCAGGGCACACTGCTGACTCATATTGAGCCTGCTGCCAACCAGCACTCCCGGATCCCTTTCTGCAGGACTGCTCTCCAGCCATTCCTCTCAATTTATACTTGTGCCCCGCATTACTCCATCCCAGCTGAAGAATCCAGCATTTTGACTTCTTAAATTTCATCCCACTAATCATAGCCCAATGCTCCAATCTATCTAGATCCCTCTGCAAGGCCTTTTGTCCCTGAAGACAGTCAACAGCACCTGCCAGTTTGATATCATCAGCAAGTTTGCTGATGGTGTGTTCAACTCCTGCTTCCGGATCGTTGATAAATATATTGAACAGAACTGGCCCTAGAATTGAACCCTGAGAAACACTGCCAGCCAGAGGTAACCCTGTTCACTGCAAACCTTAGAGCTCTGCCCTTCAGCCAGTTCCTCACCCAGTGTACCATGAACCAACTCATTGCATAGCTGGACAACTTATCCAGAAGGATGCTGTGAGAGACAGTACCAAAAGCCTTATTAAAATTCAGAAAAAGGACATCCATCACCTTTCCTTCATCCACTAGGAAGGTGATCTTATCATAGAGTGGTATCACATTAGTTAAACAGGGCTTTCCCTCTTGAACCCATGTTGATGGTGCCTGATGATTGCATTATTCCTTAAATGCCTTTTAATAGCACCCAGTATGATCTCCTCCATAATTTTTCCCAGAACCAAGGTTAGACTAACAGGTCTGTAGTTCTCTGTATCTTCTCTCACATCCTTTTTGTAAATTAGAATAACACTGGCTAGCTTCCAGTCAGCAGGGACCTCCCCAGACTGCCAAGGCCCAAGAATCAAGAGGGGTCCTGCTGTAACATCCAGTAGCTCCTTCAGTACTCCGGGATGAATCCCATCAGGTCCTGTGTACTTGTGAACATTCAGCTGATTCAGCTGGTCTCTTCCAATTTCAGTGTTGACAAATGGAATATCACTGTTCCCATATTCATGGTCCTCCAACTCAGGGAACCAGGCAGCCCAAGGCCTGTCATTATTGTTAAAGACTGAGGCAAAAAGCACATTAAATGCCTCAACTTTTTCTCGTCCCTATTAGGCAGACGATCATCTTCAACAACAATCAGTCCAATGTTTTCTTTAGACCTCCTGTTATCAACATACTTTAAAAAGTCCTTCTTGTTGTCTGTCACAACACTGGCCAGTTTCAACTCCAACTGAGCGTTGGCCTTTCATGTCTGCTCCCTGCATATACTAACCACAGCTCCATAATCTTCCTGAAAAGCCTGACCTTACTTCCGAGATCATACAATTTCCTTTTCCTCTCGAGCTCCACAAGGAGTCCCCTGTACAGCCAACGTAGTTTTCTGCCCTGCTAGCTTGACTTACGACACAGTGGAATTGCCTGCTCCCGTGCCTTTAAAAGGAAGTTCTTAATGACTGACCAGCACTCATGGACTCCTAAGTCCTCAAAAGCAGATTCCCGGGGTACTCCGCAAAATAGCTCCCTGAATAGCTTAAAGTTTGCTCTCCTGAAGTCCCACATAGCAACCCTGCTGTCCGTTTTTCTCATTACACTGAAAATTTTAAATTAAATCATTTCATGATGGCTGTGGCCAAGACAACCACCTACCATCACATCCCCCACAGGTTCTTCTCTATTCATAAACAGCAAGTTTTTGCTAGTTAGCTCACAGAGTACCTGGGACAAGAAGTTATCTCCTATAAACTTAAAGAATTCTAATAAACAGATATAAAAAAGAAGGGAAAAAATTGTGTTCCCTTTTACTAAGTTCAGTTATTGAAGAGAATCAAGCATTCTGGAATATAGACAAAACTGCTTTAAATAAGCATGTCATCTGAAAGTTTCTTGTGGGCAAAATAGCTATCATTTCCTGGAGTAGAGCCTAACTTCACACTAATAAAAGTGACTCCAATACTATGAGAAAGAACTGGAGGTTGGAAATTAAAAAACAAATATTTGCCCACATTGCAATCTTGTGGTGCAGGAAGTGATGGGGAGACACAAAATTACCTGAAATCCTGCCAAAGCTTGCAGAGGATCTGTCGGTTCCTAAAGAACAGGGTGTGCCTCAAAAGCATTTCATGATTCTTGTAGTCACCGAACAATGGACTTCATTAATATGAACAAAATATTCAGGGGCGAGGGGTGTTATTTCCACATTTCATCTTCGTGGGATCATAGCAACCGACTGCTAAATAAAATGTTCAAGCAACATGCGTCAGAACTAGGAATCTGTAATTGATACAGTTTATGAGGATGTATCATTTTCTATTAATTCTTAGGTTTCCCTCTACACATAACTGAAAACATGTATCTATTCCCCTGCAGGAATTCAGACATTGTGACTCAAATACCAAAGACAACACAAAGGAGCTGCATTTGCAAGTTGTTTCTATTACTTTGACTACTGATTATGTTCCTAGTGATAGCAGCAGTTACAATGTCTCAAAACAGGTCTTAGTTTATATTCATAGGGAAAAGAAAAAATTAGTTTCAAAAAACTTGTAATACTTTTTCTCAAACAAATATTACTTCTGGCACTGTGAAATCTCCCTGACAGCACTGGAAGTGATGTAAGTTCATTTTATAGGAGCAGGGGGTTATGAGCGCCAGGATACTGGTGTCAAGACACAGAAATTAGAACTGTATGGACCAGAGTTTGTGGAGCACCGGACCGTGAGTCACAGGGTTATGTATAATGCTCATCATTAAAAGCAGGGCAGGAAAATAGCTGTTGGAACTACTGCAGTTTCAGGGTTTCTTTTCACACAGCCTATTAGTTGGAAATAACTAATTTGAGACAATAGAGTACAACTGGCCTCTGAGTGATTTCGTGGGTTTGTAAATGTTGTAAATACCCATAACTAAAGTCCTTATTGCTTGTAGTCCAGCAGGCTAGCTGAGAAAACTGTACAGTGTGCAAGGCAAATTAAAGTTGACATGACCTTTACTCCAGTTTTTGCGCTATGAGAGAACTGCAGAATGAAAGGCTGAACCTGAACAAATGCTAATTCCCATAGAATTTTTTTCTATTGTTGCAGAATTGTAAGTCACAAAAAAATAAGAAGCACTGGTAGAAGGAAGAAGGCAAAAATACTACTAGGAGGAAAATGCAACCATTCACAAGAACCTCCTGGGCAACAGCATGATACCCAAGTTTTCAAATGAGTTATATCTCACTAGTATCCATAAGAGCCAGCCCAAAGAATCCACAGTCAGATGTTGTGAGGATAAGGATTCACCTAAAGAAGACCCTATTAATGGATCTACAACTAGTAATGCAAGCACACCTCGTGATTATGAATCACCAAAAGGGGACACTAATCCCTCAATTAAGTCTTTTAGTCCTCCTACTGAAAACAGAAACCTCATACAGTTCAAACGATAGAGTCAGTACCATTCACCAGATGATACAACAGCTCTATCCAGAAATTAAAAAAAAAAAACACCACGAAACAAAAAAAAAAAACCCAACCACGAGTGAAAGAACATCATGTTTTCAAGGGGAAATTCAAATGAAAATCTAGGAGAACTATGAAACATCACTGTGCCAACATTGTGATGAACATCTCATTACTAATATTGAGCAATGAACTGAATGGGAACACTGGCAGTTTCCACTCAAAACTTCATTCACTTGCTGAGAAAATGGATATTATCCATAGACATCCAGGACACTGGTCAACAATCACTGACTTTTGTTAGCAATAACATATTCTTGTCTGCCATATGCTAGCTTGGTGGTGGTCTTACTCTTCTCTTCCTTTTTTCTGCCCTCCCTCAGGCAATATACTAACAGAGTATCCCTCAGACAGAGACAGAGGGATTTTGTCAGATTAAGCCATCCTCCATGAAAAAAACATCAACATTAGCAACTGGGACAAACAGCTTAGACAGGAAAGTACTGAGCTAAGAACCCAAAATTCTGAACAGAATTCACAAATCAGTAAGGGAATTCTGGGGACATTAATTAATTGTATGCTGTGGTTTCTACGCTAAATAGATGTTTATTTTTCCAAGACCCAACCACAAACTTCTGATATGGAGCTTTTGTTATGCCAGGGTAAGACAGATGCATTATGGAGTCCTTATAAGGTACCTTCTTTCAATTTTGCTTAACTTTTCCCAAAAAGATTATTTAACTGGTCTATATGTACAAGAAGAGCAACATTCAAAGCACATAGTTGTGTTTAGACAGCCAATACTGTCTATACCCTCAAAGGCTATGAAGAACATACATTCAATCAATTTCCATGAAAAATTTACCTACATGCAGATAAATCTTTTAAAAAGCAGAAACCTCTATTCAAAGGTGCAGCTGAACTACTCAGACACAGTAGCATGCTCATAATTTTTGCCTTCTCAGACGAAGCCAAGAGAATAATGTGCAGTGACATTATGATTATGGTTACTCATTATACATATCACAAATAAAAACAATCTCTGTAAAGCATACATTGATTCTAATTTCTGGTGAAAGGAACCAAAGAGGGTCACTTTATCCGAAACCAGCAGCTGCAAGTGGCAGGTGAAATCAATAAAAGTTTAGAAGAGGAAAATTCAGCTCTGTAAAAAAATGTATAGTCTTACAAAGAAGAATACTCATTCTTTTTTCTAGGGTGTCTAGACACATAATATGTATAGAAATACATCTCCAGGCTTTTGCCACAGGTCAGATTCATTTCACCTCTATTTAGATGTATAATTATTAACTTCTAAAATCTTAGAGAATTAGCATTTAGGCTCCTTCTCTGGGCAATGAAGACTAATAAAGTATTCATAATGATGTGCATTAACACAGATGTGAGCTTGAGTTGCACTCAGTTACTTCGGTGCAATTCATATCCTCCTGAGAGAGGGCATCCAAGAATCACCTTCCCTGGAAAGAGACATGGTACTTCACTGACTCTAGAAGAAGCCCTGGGGTGCCTATCTCTTAGATACCCAAACCAGAAAAATTAATCCATCCCTCAACTGTCTAAATCCCACTAATACTTAAAAGCCTGATAAATATTTATATAATTTATGCTCCATTTTATTTAAACTAGGGCTCTTAAAACTTTGGTTTCATGCTACTTGTTACTTCATGCAAGTGCAAGATTCTCCCTACTGTGCAGTCTTCTGCAATCTTAAAGTCTAATCGCTAATGCTCTGAGGGAAACTGGGCTCCTCTGAGAAAAGGTGATTAACCTCATTTATTTCATTTTGGACTTTGGTTTTTTTTCCCTCTAACAGATGGTGACCTTCTCTAACTGCCAGGAATCTTCATGCACGTGTTGACCTGTAACTAGCCATTTATTCCAGGGAAAGTGTGCAATAGTTTGACTCTACACTTTATACTGGCTGACCTACAAGGTTTTTCCTAATGTTTCTACTCACAAAAAACTGGACTTTTCACCATATGACAGTGACCTCAGAAGCCAACAGCATAATCTGCTACATAAACAATATGTTTTCGAGATAAACATATTATTGGATCAAAGTATGATGTGTGTTTCTGAAACGTGGCATGTTAGCTTCATATTTGTTATGCAATCACCCTAAGCTTTTTGCCTCACTGATTTTCTTTCCTCTGAATATTAGTTTTCATCTGTATTTTATATACCCATTAAAAAGCACCATATATTTACTCCAGCAGAGGTTAAATATCTCAAAGATGGATTTTAGTTCATGATCTCTCCTATTTCTATGTAATTACATTGCCTTCAATGTTGCGGTACTGGTCTCAAAATAACTCCTCAGTTCCCCGCAATCAGAACTTCTGAGCTAGTTCAGGCTCCAGGAATTCAGCCTACAGAGAGCTCAAACTAAACAGACTCTGGCCCAATTGAAATCAGGCACTTTCCCAAAAGGTGATAATGGATAAGCACCAGATGGCTGAGCGAGGACAAAATAAATGCTCACAGTGTGTGCCAAGAAAAAAAAAAAGGGGGGGGGNAAGAAAAAAAAAAGGGAGGGAAAAAAAGAGAAAAAGATTGGCATCAAAGGAGAATAGTAAAACCAGCAGTAGCTAGTGTGTCTGCAATCTGAATTATCACAACACAGTAGACAGCAGTTTCACACACTGAATTCAGTTAAAACTTTTGTGCCATGCTTATTAATACACATCAGTGAAGCAAATGAATCACAAGTTATGCTTTAGCTCGGCCACAAATTGTTGGGCAATTGTATGGTTACAGGCGTAAGTAGGAAATCTGAAAGGCTTGTGCGGTGCAAGCGGTCAGGCAGACGGTATGCTCCTTCGCAGCCCGAAACCCCGGAGCCGGCGAGTGCCAGCCCGCTCCTCGGACTCAGCTCCAGTGAGCACTTCCCTGCAGACCCTCATCTGGATCATCCATCCTTTTCCTCTGCTTGAGAAGGATATTTCAGCCCCATAATGCAGAGTTAATGACCAAAGTTTCACGCAATGTCATAGTGACCCAATAAAGTAAACTTTCATTACCTTTGCAGACTCCAAGGACCTTCCACCCTTTTGTTGGCAAGGTACCTTGAACGTCAAAATCAGCAGCTCCCAGAACGACGGAGGCAGCAAGGCTCTGTTTCCAGGCCGCACAGGCTCCCATGAAGGCAGAAAGGCTCTTTTCCCTCCAGGGGCATTCACCTTCCTTCACCAGGCACCCTGGGGATGGCAGTCCTACAGCAGAGTATGACAGGACAGGCGTTCGTCACAGCTCCTGCGGGTCCTTCATGCTGGGGGGAGCGGCTTCCCTTCCCAAACAGGCTGCGGGCCCCAGGGACATCAGAGCGTACGGGAGGTCAGAGGAGCAGTGAGGGTAAAGGGAGAGCCCAAAATCCTATCGATGGCCCATCCTCAGGGCTCCCTGAAACCAGCCATCCCAGGGAGCTGGGGGGCTGCCGCTGCAAACCTGAATTGAGCGTCCTGGGGCAGCAGAAGGCCTGTCTGTACAGGCAGCCTCGGCCCCAGCCACTGTCCCCAGGAGGCTCTCCCTAGCCTGGAGTCTCCACATGGTACAAGGGTGGATGGAGGCTTAGCCAAAGGCGGAGGGGCCGGGCAGCCACAGTTCCCACAGGAACGCAGCGAAACGCCAGGCACAGGTGCTGCCTGGCAGAGGGAACAAGCCAGAAATGGAGGCGAAGAACAGGAGGAGGATGCGGGAGCTGGAGCCACGCTGTGGTGACGGGCTGAGGCTTCAGCCATGGCGTGTGGCCCAGCGCACAGCTGAGAAGAGAAGCCGAAAACGCCTCGGTGGCCATGCCCAGGTGGCCCTGTCCTTGCGGCCGCAGCTCCAGGCCCCCTGGAACCTTCCAGAAGGAGGAGCCATGTCGGAGGCGCCGCGCGGCACTGCCAGGCAACACCTGCGTCAGCCTGGGCCACGCTGTGGGGAGGCCAGGGAGGTGCCAGGAGCCGGCATGAAGCCAACTGTTGGCACAGAAGGGCCTTTCCTGGAGGCACAGGGGCAGCTAGGTGGCCACTGCTGTCACCTGGGAAGCCGCTGCAGATGTCTGAACAGGGAAGAAGATGTCAGCAAGCCGTCCCTCCCTCCTCTCCCCACCATGCAGCCGCGGCGCCTGTGGGGAAGCATATTCCTGTTCTCCCCCAGCACAGCTGTGCTTTTTAAAAGTTTGCTGCTCTGCATTTTTTAAATTGTGTGGGTTTAGTTTAAAACACAGCTTTGGCATTTGAAAGGCACCATGGGTGCTTGCATGCTTCCAGGGAAACGTGACATGAGCTACCTCAGAGCTCTGCTTGACTGGGATTTCACCAGGGAAGAGAGGAGGAATGGTGTGGGGACAAAGCAATAACACTATTCCGATAAACCAGATTGCTGGGAATATTGCCCTTAGATGTACTCTTAAATACTCTGCCTATATCATTCAGAAAAGACATAAAAAGCACAGGCTAAGCTCACTCCCAGTGCAACCACAGGTAAATTTACTGCATTCTGTGTCATCTCTGCAAAGACAAATTATCTCCTTTCCCCCTTTAAATATCCAAGAAAGTAAGTAGAACATCTGTGGAGTTGGGGGAGTTTATTATCCCACAAAATAACTGAATTGACCAAACTTAAATACTCTGAATTAGATACACAACTGCAGATAATGTGCTGATTTGAAAATCAAGTTCTCCCAATACAATAGAAGATCAAGACAAGATCACTGCATATTTCCCAGACGATCTTGCTACTTACATCCAGATTAAAGAATTTTAGTATCATCGGTGGATTTTTAAAAGGAAAAGCAAATTAGTACAGTATTCCTTCTGCCATTATAAGGTTTTTTAAAATTTTTATGTGAGAAGCTGTATTTTCCAAGTACATTGGCTACCTCCTTAAACAAAGGGGACTGTAAGTTTTCAAGACAAAGCTACACGAAAAATTCGTATGTATAACAGGCCTGTTCATTTAAATCAGTCAGTTTAAAATCAAAATATCGTTATACCTGAGAATTGAAAGGTACCAAAATATGGAATTTTCACAGCTGTAGACAGTAAATACCTGAAATGGGGAGAGTAAGAATGCATGAAACTTCCAGTAGAATATGTTTTGCATTAATGTACACAAATCTAATGTTTTGTGAACGATTTAAGTGAGTGAATGAAATGTCAGGAATGAAGCAATATAATCCAGTAAAGTAAAGCATGCATACCCCGAGGCAGAAGCATATTTAGTTTTCATGTGATAGCACAGCATTTTGTTGTGTGTTTGTGGAATGAGGTAGGGGACACTTGAAACAAGAAGCTGAGCAAAATTCTGGAAGGTCTTTCCAGATATTTCTGGTGCTAAAGTGCAGGTCTCTGTTTAGGATCACAAATCCTATGCCAAACTGCCTTGAAAAAGTTCTACCTTTCCTCACATAGGCTTTCACTTTCCTCTCTGTTGTAACTGCCAAAATATTTCCCTGACTTTTCCTGCATGCAAATATAATGCAGATTGCAGACAATGTATACTTCTAGCATTGCTTGTTTATTTTTTACTGCCACACTCAAAAATCCATTTTCTTTTGTAACCACACTTTTCTTGATTCTCTTTTTCTCTAGCTCTGAGCTAAATAATTTAGCAGCTGGGGGATATAGTGTTCGAGGGCTGGGAGTTAACCCATAGGTCCGGTCTTGTCTTTCCCAAACAGGTAAGTCCAAATACCCTGAAGATTTTTTTTAACTCATTGCAAGATCAGACTTCACTGAATAGAAGAAAATGCATCTGTAAACAACCTGCCACCCTCTGACTAAGCTTTGCAGAGTTCAGGCATTTGCTACAAACTGCTTTCTTCAGAGGAACTGGTTTTAATTAAATCTTTACTTCCTATCTTTGCCTTTTGGATTACATATCCATGTATTCATTCTTTTCACAAATTATCTCTGTGTTTCATTTCAGGTTTATACATTGTCTGTTACTCTAATTACCAGTAGTAAAATAAGCAGCTTGAGTCTTTTTGAGGGACTTTAAGGTCGTTATGCATTATAGCATCCTTAGAAGTAGGAGAAGGCTTGCTTGGGATGATCACCTCTGCGCTAAAAGCTTGCACTTCCAGTGCTGTGCCTTAGTGCAAAATAATCTCTCATTTAATTAGAGGCAAAAACCAGTGTGTTTCATTAGTTTTACTTGTAATTTCTTTCAGTTGTTCTGAGGGTATATATCAGTAAACACTTGTATAAAGAACAAGCCCTCAAAGGTATTTCTGCATACTTTAATTTCATTAAATCAAATGTGAAGTGTACCTCATGAGTAGGCCATCATTAGGAGGAATAAATCATAAGAATCTCTGTCGGTTTATGTGGTGATTTTTTTTAAAGGAACAGACATTTTTCTCTTATGCTTTACCTTTCTCAGGTCACACAATTTGTCCATGACAGTTTAATCCCTGCCAGAGTACTGTCCCCTCCTGTCTTACGGGCTCGTAACTGACTGCAAGCCTGGGAACAGGCTTTTTCCACATTACTGGGAGGCAGGACAGGACCCCATGTGAATCTTCTTGAAGGATTGCTTTGAGCTGTGCTACACAGCGCTGGGTTTGCCAGAAGATAACCCGTGGTGTTTCGGTGCATGCTTTGCTGGTGAGTATACGGCGCTTTCCATGCCGTCATGGTGCTTTTCACACTTTAGTGTGATTCTGCTGAAAAGACTATTGTCTTTGATCTCTCACAGCTCTGCCTTTCCGTGGTATGTATTTTTAGATGCAGTGGAAGTAAGCCATTGACATTTTTCTGCTTTTTTTGAAGAGGACTTCTCACATGTTTACTCTCCTCCATCTCTGTGAGGTTTAGTGGAGTGTTTCTTCTCCACTGAGAGGAACATGCTGTTCACGTGTGCTCTGTCCTGCTCATGTTTGTGTTGCCTGGAAAAGACCAATTTTCCCTAACTGCATCATGCCACACACTATAAATCACATTTGTGTCCCATTTAAAATATAAACCACAACAGACACAGAAGAACAAAAGGAACCACACGCCCAGCTTTTTTGACAAAACTCCCACACATTGATAATTAGAAGCACATAAAACCATACACAAGCTAGAAGAGCTCAAGTGGCTGTCATGCCTCATGCTGTCTGTCTCAGCCTCCTCCACTTTCAATTCTGCCACAAAATTGCCTGGAACAGTAAAAAGGGCAGGAGAAGATTAACATAAACAATCTGTGAAACAATGGAGATTAAAATAATAGTAAAGATTGCCTGACAAGTGTGTTTTCATGAGAGTCTGGGAAATCTTTGCTTTAATTAATTATCTGCACTTGTCCAAGGGATATCTGAAGCACTTAAGCACTAAAAGGAGAACAATGCATTTTAAAAACAATCTCTAACACAAATAATTGTTGAAAACCCGTCAAGTAACTTGCACAGGCAACGTGGATAGGGGATTCTGGCCGCGTGTTTGTTTTATATTATGCAATCAGACTTACTGGCTCTACAGACTTGAACTATAATCCTGCAAACTCACACGTATAAGTATTCCTGCTAGACTGAACAGAACTATTCAAAGGGCTGGATTGTCCAGTTTGCTATATATACTACCAAATGCAACGAATAGTGCTCATTACATTCATTAATATTGTTTCTGCTGTTGCAAGGCTCCATATGTTTGTGTTTAAACTACGTAAGGTATAGCGAATCCTCATGCCTCGTACACCTCATTGCCCTATTAACAGTTTAAACACCTAGGAAGGAGGTGTTTAAACTGTGTTCAGGTAAACACCTGAACATATTAGCAACGTGGGGAAAGAGAAATAATGGTTTGAAGAGCTAAAGGGCTTTACCTAAGGATGTCTAACAGATCAAAGGCAAAGGAACAGTAGGAAAACTAGGGCTCTTAGTTCCCCACACAACTTCACATACTAGATGGCAATCCCTACCTCACAGGACGATTTTCTCCAGCTTGCAGAATCAGGATCTTATTTTAGGCATATTACAGCAAGTGTAACACATAGAAATGAGGTGAAAAAGAATCTCGCTGATCTTAGCAATGTAGTGACAATATTTATTTTAGTCTAAAAAATTATCAACTTTGAGCAGTCTCATTTCTCAACTCAATTTTTTTCACATTTATATATATTTATCTTCTGTTAATTTCACCCTCTAATTCAGGTGAATAAAGATTGGTAGAACATAACAATCCTTAAAATGAAAGATACCCTTTCGAAAAAACCAGTTCTTTATATTCTTTCTCTTATTTTTAGATCTTCTGTCAAGTATCTCCCATACAAATATTTGCTACTAATCCTCTGTGCCAGGTTTTTTACCCAAAGCAAGGGAAGTGCGTTTGGGGAACATAAATTCACAGGAGCTCCACACCTCTGGATCATCCTGCCAAATATTCTATCACACTTGCTCGCTTTGAGCAGTGCCAGCTATTAGTAGATTCTAATTTCCCTAGGACTACACCAAGCGTAAGTACCTACTGAACACATCCAAAGCTACTTGTTGTAAGAGTAGTTACTTGCAGGACAAATTTGTTCCTCATGTATGTCTAGTCAGAAGCAATCATCACGATAAGAGACTAAATTTGTTCCTAGGTTCAAGTGGATTGACAGACAGCAAGACGAAAGTTTGTTAACTCTATTTGCTAAAATTTTAAATGTTGGTGAAAAAGACATTCTCGTCTTAGTTGCCTTTTGGACGTCCAAGCTGTTCATGATTGCAAGGCTGAAAGGGCTTGTTATGCCCCAAGAAAACAAACCAACCTTATTAAACCCTCTAGAGTCCTACCACCAAGCCATCAGGAAATTCAAACAGCTCCCTGTCCAGAAATCAAACAACTAAAAACCGAAGGGAAAAAACAAAGGTTTTGAACATGGAGTTCTAAGAAAGAAGACTCTTGAAATACCTGTTACTAAATAAAAAGGAAGAAGAAATCAAACTTTCATGAACTGTATACTGATTTTCTTGGGTACTTTTGTTAATCTCCACCTCCATCTAAAAAGAAAATCTAAAATAGGTGACGTATTGTAATTTACACGTTTATTGTATTATCTGAATTAATGGTGCACTGACGTTTGATTCTTTTTAAATGAAAATACACCTATATATCTTTAGCTTGCTGAAAAGAGTAATTTTTTTTTTATGATTTGAAATTATTTTTTTTCTCTTCAGTTGTCTGAAAACCAAACAATGATTTATATGTTAGCTCCAGTACAACTGATGTCATCATGAATTCTGCCACTTACTTCAATAACACATTTTCTTCTCCATCTACCACCTTATATTCCTCCATCTTTATTCCAAATCTTAGCAAAGCTGAAGATTATAAAGATGTGTCATTCTGTTTTACCACAAAGGAGGACATTACGTTACATAGAGTGTTGCTCAACATTTTAAATATTCTTACAGCATATATAAAATATTTGTTTTCTCTGAATTTATTCGTGTTATTTCCAGAAAGAGACTCTGCATTTTACATTTTCAAATCATGTGTTATCTGACACAGTCAGTCTAAAAATTGACCAGAAAACAATGATACCATATTAAAATGGTTCTATAAATTTCTAGTTAAACTTATACAAAACTGAGACAGGATATTTCCTCTTATGCTTTTTAAAGAATTCTTTTGGGACTAGAAAGAATTTTTTAAAAAGAAAAGAAAAAATGGGAAAATAATTGTCCTTGTTTTCAGCTGGAAAAATGCATGAGAGCTGTAAGTTAGCATTTTAAGATTTTCAGAGTGGTCTTTGGAATTAGAACAATTAAGCACAGTAGTAAAAACTATTTTCAAACAATTTGTTATGAATTAAGAGAAAGAAGTAAATCAGACATGTCTGTGTCTTACTGTATCACGCTGCTCCTGTACATATCCTAATTTTGCTTAGCTTTTAACACTGTTCACTATTTTTTTTCCTTGCCATTTTTATTTCACCCCTCCTATGAGCAGGGGTTTTTTTTT
>VZSF01004957.1:322471-481057 GCA_013398295.1 Chionis minor
GGAAGGGAAGGGAAGGGAAGGGAAGGGAAGGGAAGGGAAGGGAAGGGCAAAACATAGGTCTTTTTTCTCTATACATTTTCAGATCACAGTTAAAATGTATTATACATACTGTAGGTGTTATTCTTAGGTCAGATTGCCTGGTACTGTATTCTAGGTACTTTATGTACGGGTCACAGAGAGTTCAGTAACAGACATACACGGTTCCTCTGCTGCACGGATAGAATATGTCCTTCCCACTGCCCTTTAGCCACAGAAACAGCAGTTGAACTTTATAAGATGTTTTAAAGGGTTGTCGGGGCTTTGTGTCTTGGGGTTTTTTTAATTTGTAATGCTCCCCTTAGTAAGGTTTTTGTTGTTCCTGTTATGTTTGCTTGCTTTTGTAAACTGAGAAGCCACGTTGGCTGGGGATTAATTAGCAAAACTTCCCAACTCAAAAGTAATTGACCTTAGGAAACTAAGTTTAAAAAGCTGGTCCAGCAGAGAACCCATACATCGGGACTGTTTCAGCTTAAGCGTTTCTCACCCTTCACAAGCACAAAGACCACATGAGGCGATGGAAAGCCTCTGCACGTTTCAAAACCCTGCCAAATTATTCCGCTGAAAACTTGGTAATTACATGTAACTATTTTTGGCCATTTAAGCAGAGGCCTCACACAAACAGAATTTCATTGTTACTCAGCCTAGATGATTACCAATGACGCATCCCCTTCACCAGAATTTTCTTTCTTCTCCGTACTTTCTATTATGCTCTTTGGCAAGATAAAGTGTCTTTCTCAAATTCTCTCTTAATCAAAGCTGCTGTAAGCACAACAGAGGAATCAGCATGACTACCTGGCAGGGCTGCAGCTCCCTCAGCCTAAAAATGCACCTTGGAGCTGCCTTCTCCTGCCTGCCTGTGTTATCTGTGAGTTTTGTTCATCAGCAGCGTTTGAACTGGATTGATTAGAGCTCTTCAGCTGATGGGCGGATTAGGAAAAGCATTAACAACTGCTCCATTTCAAGTGCCATGTCTTTTGAAAGCAGCCCAATTGTTCCATCTAGGCAGGATTAAGAGCCAATCACAAGTAAGCCAAGCAAATGGTAGCCAAAGCATAAATCATCATTACATGCTGGCAGCTGGCTGCAACTACATGACAACTATTCACAAACAGGATGCTTGGTGCCCTTTTATGTGGATCTTGTGTTCTTTGCACATGTTTGTTCCACATGAATTGTTCCCTTGGAAATACAGGGAGAGAAATAAGGTGCTGAGAGAATAATAAAATACCTCATTGTCTCCTGCTATCTTTTATTCTTTGACAAAAGATCCTTTTATTCGTGGACAAAATAAGATTTGCAGAACCAATACAAAGAGAGATAAGCAAAATCTGCACTGTTTCCTTTAGACATGATATGCAAAGCATATATGTTCTTGAGTCTTTACCACCAAAATAAGCTGGCTTACAAACTGCAACCCATTCCCCAAGGTTTCCACCCAGCCACATCATTAGTACCTCTTCACCATTACCTGGCGCTCTCTACATGGTATTTCTGCCCCACGCTATGGTCTCTTTAGTCAGAGAAACATTAAAAACAGCAGCAAGAATGTAGGGTTCCTTTCCTCTTGGAGTGATCCCAGCAGTGTTATCACATGTGTGAAGACCATCTCCCATTCAGGAAGAAGATTGTATGTTTAAATGACTCCATTTTAAAAAATCACAGTTTGGAATTCAATAAGATTTAATGGCTTGGATAGCTGGCTCGTTTTCCTATATTTGTTTTTCTGTCTTTTCACTACTTCTAATTGTTTCTCATAAAGAAGTCAAGGATACATATGTATCTGTCACATAGATACATAAAATCCTACAGTTACACCAAGAAGAAAAAAACGAAACCCCACTAGCATGCAGAATACGTATTTTTCCCTCGTAATCAAAACCAAGCTTTGTGTCATGATTCTATGCCAAACGTTATTCTTTATGGCATTATCTCAGTTATTCAGAAACAAAGACCCAATATCCTCAATAAGTGTCTGTAGTAACGGATATTACAACAATCTTAAAAATCAATGGAATAGCCAAGTAACGCACTTCCCTACCTGTACATTCACATATATTCACACCTCCTCGCATGGGAAATACTTTTGAAAAGCATAGTTGTCGTAAACTATCTCAAGTCAATCCCAACATCTGCCATTGAGTTGTTCTGCCATTCAGACTTAGAGGTCAATTCCTGATCTGTAATAGTTGTAAATACCAGATGTAAATATCAAAGAAAGGTGTAAGAATTTCGGCATAGGCAGGTGTGGGTTAATCATCTGTCATGTTCGCTTTCATCTTGAATCCTAATCTTTGACAGTGGTTTGTGGATCAAAACGTGACACTGAGCCTTTTCAAAATGTGTTAGCTTTAGCAGGTGTAAGTCTGAAGTTCTTAAACCTCATGTAAATGTCTGAGACTTTTCCAGACCTTGCTGAGTGCTTCATCTCATCGGCTTTCTCTAGAAAAGTGCTGCATGGGTGTTTCAGTAGACTTCCTGGTTATTTCTGGAGTCTGGGAGGGCTTACTGGAGTGTATTACTGTGTTGCTGTTTTGTGTATAATCCTCATTTAGCTAGACCAGGAAATATTTACAGAAATCCCAGGTTTTTCATTTCACAAATCTTACAGCCAGCATGAACATGGTCATGGATTACTTTATATAAACAATAAATTCCCTCCAAATAGCCTTAGTTATTAAATGTGGCACTGGCACATTAATCCACTGAATTCCTCCTGTCCAGTATTTTGTTTTATCCATATATTACATCTGACAGGCCGATTTAAATATCTGAATGCTAGATTCACTAATATACGTTGTCAGAATTGTCAGTAGCTTCATATCCTGATAACATACTAAGTAATGTGAGAGTTGATAATTATTCTAGAGCTGGAACCTATTAAAAATAACAGAAAGCTAAACCAGAGAAGGGTGCTTTCTATTAAATTCCCAGCAGGAGTGAAAAGTCTATGAATCCAGTTAAGTGACCTCATAATTTCTGCTTGAAACCAAGGCATTATTGGTCTACACCCACATTTTGTCCTGAGGTAGCTTTTCAGATTAATGGGATTATTTTAAGCAAAAGCTGTATTGATATCCTACTAATAGGGATCCTTTTATTTCATTGAGCTTATTTGCCTTCCTACAGGGTATAAATCAATTGTAACACTTTTATATCTGCATAACTGAACCCACAGTAGTAACTTTCATGTCACTGCCGAAGTGTCAGTAAGACAAAGTAACTTAAAATAAGCAGCTGGGAAAGGCTGGCAGAGGGTCACATAAGCTTCATAAAATTCTTCAGGGAAAGATGGTGTCTACTGGCTTAGACCTTAGCCCACAAGACCTTGTGAGTGTATCTAAAAGCCACTGTAGTCAAAAGGCTTTAAAACACATGCTAACTATTAGAATACACTTAAGCAACATTTCTGAATAAAAATGTTTTCCTGAAGCAGGGCCATGGACAGGCTCAGAGCTTCTCTCTGTGACCCAGCATCTCGTGTGGGTTGCTGTAAGTGTTGCCCTGAGGAACTGGAACTGGATATTCCACATGATGATTCAACAGTCAACATTTTTCCAATTTGTGCTGGTCCTTTATATTTCCAAGAATGGGTGGTCCCAGTTGGCTTTGCCCCAGTGTTAAATAAGGTAAAGGTGTGTTGAACAGCAAGCCGCAGGAAGACATTACTATTATATTTACTTGTATGGCTTGTAAAAGCAGTTTTCTTGCCAATAGCAACAACAGTAGTAAGTAACTGGAATTGTTTTATTTCAGAGACTAATGGCAAATGCAAATAAAGACTTCTTTGCTCAGAAAGAAACAGTCCTGGGAGTTAACAGAAAACAGAGTAACTGGTAGCTTACACTCTAAGTAATATGTCTGGTTGAACAACCCAGATATATGTCTCAGAGGAATCTTTCTGCCACATATTTCTCCCTAGCTCAGTTACTACGTACAGGGATACTACCTTAGGTCTGCTATTCAGAACTGCTCCATCAGCTTAGAGAAAAAAATGTACATTATAGAGAAGGACAAAGTTAGTAGCTCCACTGAATCTGAGCAAAATTGTTTCCTTCAACCATAAGTGCACCATTTTATAACAAGAACAATTGCAGCCCTTCCTGCACTGTAGAATAAGCAGTAAGGCTTAACTGCTGATACACTTTTTCTGTGGCTGATGATCAGCCCAAGAATCTATTGGAAAATAGGTTTTAAAGTAAGTTTTGAAGCCTCCTTCAATCTGAGACCCTCAGTGCACAGGAATGGGAAAATCAGCCACAGGAGATAGAAAAAATGAAGTTATGAGTGGAAACTATGGAAAAAGGTATGGTTTTTTTCAAGTTGGAAAAAACCCGCTATTACAAGCAGTCCACTCCCCTGTGGAGTCTTAATACGACATCATTGTCTGGAAGTAAGGTGAAAGTTTTTCATTTGCTGATGTCTACTCTCCTTCCTACTGGCACCAGCTTTCGTGATGCTTTCACTCTAAAGTAAAATTAGTTTATTTTCTGTAAGATTCCTGTCATAAGATCGTAGTAAACAAATATTTCCATCTGTTTGGGGAGAGAAATGCTTAAAGATTTGCCAACAATGGAAGTCAGTATGGATATAACCCAACCCAAAACCAACCCAGCCCACTCCCCAGACTTAACAGCAGTAATCAGAGGGGCAATGAACAGAAAAAGGATGACAGAACACAAATTAAAACCCTGGATATAAATGATCCAGAACTGTGCAACAGATGAGCTAAAATATCATTCCAAACTTAGTGACTTGATCTCATCCCAATGTGGACTGAAACTAGGTCCATGACTACACTGCCTTACTAAGTGGGAACAGAGCTGTGCCACAGCCCTGTGTCTGGTTTGTGAATAAGAGGATTCATTGTTACAGTCTCGATAACTTAAATATTAAATGCAGATTGCGCTAGTAAATTCAGGGTCTGAGTTTTGAGCAATATGGGAGGTATATGAATCCAACACTGAGTCAGGCCTCAGGCTCTCTTGCTATTAAGCCAAAGATGTACGTCTGCCTAGTATGCGTTTCCAAATTCTGTACATAATGGTTCTCTCTCCTCCACATATTGCCCATTCTGAAAACCTCCCACCACCCCTGCAGCTTGATTCTTTTCCTCTTTTTCTTCATCCTTGGACTTTTTTAATTTTCTTCTACCTTTTTGTTGTGGGTTTTCTTCCCCTGTTCTGCACTTTGATTTGCACTTTTCTTTACAGTCCTTTTAGTGCTCATTCTTTTCTTCTCTTTACTAATTTACTCTTCTTCTACATTGATTAACTAACCATAACCATGTGGGGAATGACTGGAAATATTCAGCAGGGTAGCAAATGGCATAAAATGGATGAGTCCTTATTATTGGAAACATGAAGAGTCCCTTTTATATTTGTGGCAAAACAGGTGGTCAGCATCTTGAGGAATCACCCAGAGATTTCTTCTCTTTATATCCTGGACTCCACTGACCTCACAAAGTGTGTTAGTAATAATAGCAAGACTGGAAAAGGCAAACAAACAAACAATTCCAGGTGAAACTTAAAGCAAAGAAAGCGGGGTCCACACCTTGGACACTGAAGCTCAGCTTACAGATACAGGCACTTACGGAGTGAAGGGGCATATGTCAAAGACATTAGAAATAAGGAATGTGATGCTTTGATTATCTCTTCCACAAATACAGATCTAAAGGTTGAAACAGCAAAACCTTTTAATTAGATTTTTAGGAGTATATTCCAGGAAAGAACATTGACAATTATCTTATTCTCATTATCCAGAAGTTGTTTTCCAGAAATTTCTGTGCTGTGTTCCAGGAAAAAAAACCAAAAAAAACAAAACAAACTTTACAGTCATTTCATCTGAAGTCTTTACTCTTTAATGCAAAGCTCAGGTGTGGCTCTACTTTGCAAAGGAAATCCATATGACATTTCATTTTCTCACACTGATTTTTGCATAAATTGACAACTTTTTAGTACAATGAGTCTGGAATTTCAAAGATCCTTGGACTCAATAAAAACATCTTTTGTTTTCTTCTCATCATCTCTGAAAGTACTCTATGATGTTTCATTTTCTATAGCATGCGCTCACACATTTTCCTGCTTATTTAGACTTCCAGTAGAGTTTACATATTAGCTTTAGGCTTGTTAGTTTATTTTCTAGGTCCAGCAAACTAATATGTCTTCTCAATGGATGTAGACGAATATGAGTCATATGCTCATACATTGCACAGGTAGACCTATAGCGAAGCTTGCAAGAATAGAAGTCAGATGAGCAAGCTCCTCCAGACCTACTCTGATGACTCAAGAGACTTACTCTGCGACATTACCTTTTACTCACACCTCAAGAGACGTCTGTCAGGCACCTGGGTTTCCCTGTCGGCCTCAGGGTCTCCCAGACTCTCCAGTGCTGCAAGGGGCAGCCATACCACAGCAGAGTCCTGGGTCTCAGCTCCATCCTAGTATGCCGCTCACAACCGGACTGGAAAAGGATCCTCAAAGACGTCTCTACAGTGCCTGCATGATGGGAAACAAGTCTCTCAAGGGTGCCTTTAAAGCAGGTAGATCACCAGTCACATTGTGAGCCGCTGCTTTCTGCAAAATGTCTAAAGCATTAAATCACATACGCTATTTTTCCACTGACTGTCTATAATTAGCCTGTTTCCACCACTCATCTAAAAAACCTCATGGTCTCATCTTCCCACTGACTTGCTACTGTGTACAAATAACCTTTTTTTTTTTCTTTCCTTTTTCTCAAGAAAACATAAGGAGTACTGTGTTTTTCAAACGATGATTACTAAAGTCACTTAAAGTGATATGATGGAATATGTCATCTGCATCCACCAGTTGCAGCTCTAGTGAGCTTAAAATATCAAAGTGGGAGAAGGTTTGGCTGCTAATCTAGACAGAATGTAAGGGTTCTGAGAATGCCCATACTGGATGTTTCACTGGAAAACTGTAAAAAGTGCATTCCACATGGCTTCCAAAAAATCCCACAGCCGCTACCAACAGTGAAATTGGGAGGCTTTTAGAAATCAACCTCAAAATTCTTCCGTTGTCTGTCTCCCTGGACATTGTGTTCCAAGATTAGCACTGAAAAACAGAAAATGCAAACCTTAAATAGCTTGACACAAATAGAAATAATATATAAATTGCTACCGCTTAAGAAGATACTTTTTCATAGCTTTATGAAAAACACAGTGTGCTAGTGCATGTGATTTCATATCAGACCAATGGATTTATAATTAGTAACAGTGAAATTGCGCACTTGCAAATTTGACCTTCAAAAAGGCCAGGACATCATAGCTGTAGGAAGGACTGAAAGGCAGAGTGTTTTCAAGGAGAGGCATGATTCCCAAACTGCTCCTTTCTTGCTACAAGATAGCCTGTATCTTAACCTAAGACCAGGCTGTAGCTGCACAGCTGTTTCGGGCTGAAGAAAAGTGAAGTTATATCTAGACTATAGGGACATGCTGTGGTTCCTCCTGACCTGTGTGTCTGGGTTTTTGTCCTGTACAATCCAGGGCAGGAGAGAAACACATCTTCCTGGGCCTCTGGCTGAGTGCAAGCTACCTAGAAGAGACAGTATGGAGGCAAGATGCCAGTCCCTGGAACATCTAGAAATCTGAAGTGCCACTGAGCATGCTCTGGCAACTATCTCTTTCTGGAGAATTTTTTCTTCTTAGTTATCATTGTCTAAACTTGCACTGCTAACTTTAAATTTTGCCTTTCATGTATGTATATTTATATTACTTATGTTATCTATAATATAAGGATTGAGAGAGAGATGTGGAGAATTTTATTTAACCTACTTCATGATGAGCAATGTGCATCACTTTAGTTATTGTTCATGGCAATTGTGTGTACATAGTAATGCCCCACAAAGGAAATTTATTACTTCTTCAGTGGTGAAAAAACAGTGCTGTTATACCACAGCCTATGATTTGCTATATTCTGGAAATCATATGACTATTGTAACTCCAATAGGCACAAAGAAAACTTTTTTATCTGAACAGTCAGCTGCATTTAACTTTAGTGCAAATTCATAGAAACTGCACTCTTAAAAAATTCCTGCAGTGTTGTTCACAATATAGAGCAGTAGAAAATTTGACCAAATAGCTAAAACATGACAACCTGACATGTGCTTCAGTATGTACCTATGCTTAGGAAACCATAAAAAGATCAAAATCGAACCACATTCATCCTGAAAAGAACATATTCCAGATGCAAACACTAACAGAGCCACCCAGTCTTCTAATTCAAATAAACTAACACCTTTGTAATGCATAAATCACTGGTATGAACACATGTTAGAGCTACATACAGACAAACACACTACCATTATTTTTTCCAAGTGCAGTTCTTGGAATCATATAAGTCACTGTGGTTTCCAAGAAGAAAAATGGCCTGGAAAATGAAAAATAAATTAGTTCTGTGACTAATTGGAGTCAGAGATTGGAGGTCAGACTTGGTTCTGCAGTTGACCCTGGTGACCAGTAAAAGTCCGGCTTGGCTCTCAGTACCACTTTCTGTATTTAAGAGTTGTTTACAGTAGAGAAACACTGAAAGTGTATATTAGAAAACTTCCTCTAACAAATCTAAAACACATGCCAGTTCATAGGCAAGTAATAAACTTATAAGGGGCCATGTTGACAGTTTCAAAGCCTTTTGGTAGGACCCTGCAACTCAAGATTGGAAACATTATAATAAACATTTCTGCTTTTAAATTTTTCTGCTTGTCCTAAGATGCCTGAAAAATGCATCAGCTTCATAAAGGGTTTCATCTCCCCAAGTATTTCTCATTGCACAAGTAAAAATATCATTCAACTTTGAGCATATTTTGCTCACACAAGAATTTCATGCAATTCTCTTAAGGTCAAGAGAATTATACTAGTGAAATATTTAAATGAGTTGCTTCAGAATCAGACCTCTTATTTTTCACACAGAGAACAATATGATATTAATTTAGTACATTGGCTTGGACTTGTAATAGCTGATATTTTCATTGTGTTGTTCAAAGTATTTTGCTCCTTTCAAAAGTGTTAAAACTTTTTATAAAAGACATCTGTTTCCTTGTATCATGTAATCAATGAACGTAAACTTTGTTTATGAAGCACCACGCAGACAACAGATTATAAAATTTCTCAAAGCTCTCATGAGCATGAGACTGTCTAATCAGAGAAAAGTCAAGCTCTTCGTGCATTATTGTTGTTACTAGTTGAATACCATTTCCCAGTGGAAAAGATCATTAAGACTGAACCTTCTACTGCTACCCAAAGTCCCTAGTAAACAGGTGATACAATGGATGGAGTAACTCACTTGGAGGGAGTCAGGCAGGGGCAGATGCAACTTTGACTGTGGCAAGGAGAGAGGAAGACGCACAGTGACCAAGCTGACATCACCTCGTAGGTGTTAAGGTAGGTCTGTGCTTGTCTTGATCAGCTGTACTTGCAATTTTAGATTTCTTGCTACTTTCCTAGTCCCATCTGACCTATTCTGTTTTCTTCCTCTACACGCTACCCAACCTCTCTGCTCATCCCTGCTACTCCCGTGACAGATGCAAAAGAAAGCCTTTTTTTTTAGCCTGCAGGAGGGAAGGCAACCACAGTAGCTTCCAAGTAGCAAGGAGTTTCAGAAAATGTCGGAAGTGCTATTTACAAATTGTCCCTGTGCCCAACACTGATCTATGATAGTTCAAATGCATTTGCTGGTCTTGTCTCCAGATAATTCTCAAAGCATTGCATATTCCATTTTAAAGTCAACCATATCACAAAAATAGCCTTCCAGAAACTGTCTCCTGAAGAGCTGGAAGCTGGGATTTTTCCATGACTAATACATTCCACGTCTGTTTAATCTATTTTAATTACATTGATGCATCCATTTTTCCCCTTCCATTGTTAAGCATGTCCCTACCAGTGCTTAAATGAGTACTTCTGTCCTCGTTTGCTTCTAGCTTGGGAACGTCAAGCTAGACTTACAAGACTTAATTCTCCCCAGAGAAGTTACCACCTCACTGTTGAAAAATGCTGATTTAGAGTAGATCTCTCAGCTAACTCAGATAAACTATACTACTGTGGATTAATAGGTCTCTCAGGTAATTAAAAAAACATTCTGCTTTGGATTAAATTAAGCAAGAACCTTATTTTAATAGTAAGAGAGAATAGAAAAAATAAAGTTTGGCACGCAAACGAAAAAGACATAAGGTGTGTTAAGGTACCCACCATGGGTGATGATATTAAAACACTCAGTTTAGGTTATCGTTTGCGAAAATAATATTCCTGTCATCAGATATTCTCCACTTACATTTTATTAATGTTATAAAATGCTTTTTGACTACCCGTTGATAGAAGTGAAAGGAAAACTCCCTACAAAATATGCCACATAAAAAGAATTCAGTTTACACACTGTTACTTTTTCCTAGTTATTAAAATTAAAATTTCCATGTATAAGTGTCTCCAGAGCATGCGTTTCCAATATTAATTAATAGTTAATAAAAACAAGTAATTAAACAACATTGCCAATAAACTGTGCAATGCTAATACAAGCATGGAAAGTAACAGAAACAGTGAGAAATAATACAATAGAAGGGAAATGGGTAAGAGTTTGTGTATGAAAATTGTGTGTTTTCTACTTTGCAGTGTCAGTTCATCAGAGGTTGTAAACTAAGTCCTGAACTAAGGCCAAATTAAAATTTAGGTAAGAGAGCCTGGCAGTTACAAGAACATGTATTTTCCTCTCTTGGTTAATGTCAACCTATTACCAGAAGTAGAAATACCAGGCTTCTGGAAGCACCATATTTTAGTTGTCATATAATGCATACAAAATGCTCATTTGTGTCATGAAAAATGTCACACCACCATTCTAACTTAGAACATACCTTAGTACTGCTATGTTGGTCAGACTGTCTGCAGAGATAAACACATTTTGCCTAGCTAAAAGACCTCCCCATACTTCCATGGGCTAGAATCTTCTTATTTGTTTGAACTGAATTTGAATTTTTTTTCATTAAGATTATCTGTGTACCAATTAAAAAAACATAAGCCCCCAAGAAATTAAAAGCAAATTACACTTAAAACATGTCTTTTTAACCTAAACTCTTTAACCTAAACTAGAAACAAATACTCTTAACAGTGCTACATAATCAAAAATATTTGGTGTGATCAGTATGTGCTGATCAGTAAATCCATGTCCTCGTCCCCACAGTGGTGGATATTACCGTGACAAAAGCTGACTCAGGAGTCAATATCATTAAAAGTCAGGAGCTACATTCTAGTTATGGCTTCCTGTGTTATCCAAGTCACTCTCGTAAATTCTACAGACCTTGCCTTTCTGTTCTGTAGCGTGTAGTCATGTGGAAAGCTGAGATTTTTTAATATGTGTTTGTGAGTCACTTGGTACCACAGAAGATGGTTTAGACACCAACGTATACATTCTAAAGGCTTACAGTCAACAAAGAATTGAAGCTTCCAGTTAACTTTAAGCCTTCTAGCTTGAATTATCCTATGATTCCACAATCCAGTGCTGAAATGCCACTGAAGCTGGAGGTAAGGCTTGTCAGATATAAATGAAAACCACTGGCATTTCACAGTACTTGTTGCCTGTGAAAGTTTTCAGTCACAAGTGACATAAGGAAAGAAAGAGCTGGATACATGGGCAGATGCTGCTGAGAGCTCTGCTGTGCTTGTGTCCTGATTTGAGGACCAAATCAGAACAGCTTATCACTGGAGCTTGTCAAAAATTATATCTCTGTGAAATGAAAGACATTTCAAAAGCTGTATGTAAGATTCAGTTCTCAAGTTAACTTTAGGATTTGCATCAGAGCATCATCTGGTGAAAGCAGGAACGGTGACAGTTGAACACAACACTGAAATGGCTGCACTGAACAAGGAGCTAAGTTAAGAAATGCGAAGAAATGCATTTATTGGCTTCATCTTCCTCAAGAGGCTACACGTTTAACCTTACAACCTGCCCACATGTTTTCTGAAATGAACTGTTTCCTGGTGTTGGGCAGTTTAAATCAGATCAGGCGTTACCTTAAAAAGGATCTAATTCTTCACTTCGACACAGGGGCATCTGAGATGCAGGAGAGACCTCTCCAAACCCTCTTGCTGCTCCACTCGGGAAGGTATTTCAGTATTGGACCTCTGCATCACCATCATAAAAGGAGTCACCACCACACCCCTAACTCAAGTAAGTCTTAGGTAACATCAGAGAAGTAAAACGTCTTCACCGTGGAAGCCTAAACATGGAATTCTAATTGTTCAATTTAGAGACACAGACCATGCTTAAAATACGGGAGGTCCAGGACCAAAATCTTTCAAGACAGAGAAAGGACTTGAATGCGTATCAGCAATATAATGGGTGATTATGACAGAGGACTTTGTATAGCTCTACCTCATGGGCTACTGCTGCAGTGACACGGGTAACACTATCTTCAATTTGTGTAGTAACATATATTCCAACGTATCGTACATGCTATTCATTATCTGAAATGTTCTTTTTGCTGAAATGAAAACAATTCTGGGATTTACAGCAATTGTCAAACCAAAAAACAGCTTTAAAAATATTGAAAAATAATTATTCTTGTTCTTGCTTTCTTTCCTGTAATGTTGTTGGTTTGGGGTTGTTTTGGTTTTGGTTTTTTTATTAGAACTGATCAACTACATCTCATCAAAGCCTACGAAATTACTGAATTATACAATAATTGTTAAAACTCTTGGTTTTACATTATATTTTTTTCCTATACATACATGAATATCACTGAAACCCTGGGTACGTAGTTCTCTAAGAATACATGCAAGCCTACTGTCTCCAATACAGTCTTCCCAAACGTATTCGCAGGAGGCAGGTATGTCAAATCATAGCCTCGTACTATATTGTCCTATAGTATTTAAAATATGGTGAAGTTTTTTAAAAGGCATAGAGCAGACGCCCACATATCACTCACACGACTCAGACAGCTGGACAGTTTTAGGCTAATATTTAGTGGTGCCTTGAGTCTTGTTGAGCACCAACCATTTTGGCACATATTGTCTTGTGTGGAACAGGTACACAGTTGCACGACCTCCACCTTTGGAGAGGGGCTGCATCTTCCCGTTTCCATTGTGCCTGATGGACATTGTTCAGTTTTTTTGTGTTCTTTTCATGGGAAAATGCCTACTCTGTTTATACTGTGAAACTACCTTCAATATGGAAACTATTAGTCCAATCGAATTTGGAATTTAGAAATCAAGAAAAAATATGTCATAGATTGAATTGACTGTTTGACAATGAGATTAATACTTGAAATCCTGAAACAATTTGATTTGGTTCCCATACCATGAGTGTATAACCTCTGAAAACAGTTCTTGGAGGCTCTCATAGCTGTTTATGTGTTTAGTCTAATTTTCCTGATATTGACAATTAGTTTTTTCAAATAACAACTAGTAACAAAAGGGTTAAAAACCTGAATTTTTATTAAAAGATTGATACTATCCAGGTGTTCAGCTATCTTGGAAAAAGGCATTTGAGATATACCCTGTCTGCTGCAAATTTCATTAGGAGACAGATTAGGCAGTGTTATACAAAACTTTAGTAAAACACAGGGATAATGAAAAAAACATTGTTCAATTTCAGTGGAATAAATTGCCAAACACATGATGTCCAGAGTGCCGGAGTGTCCATATCGCCAGCAGCAGGCTTGTAACATCTCATGCAGAGACAAAGGCAATATTCGGTCCTTCTGTCACAGGCACACTAGAAGCAGATTAACAGCTATTCTGATGCTATAGAAGATTTTTTGTTAGTCACATAAAAAGTATATTTCACTTATTCCTTGCGGGTACAGGGTCCTTACAATATCTTGGTAATTTTATCCAAGTTACAGGACCCACGTGTTAACCCTGACTCGCTGCATGACACAATTCTGGTGCAGAAAATAGTAGCAATCAGAGGTCTCCAAGGAAAGAGAACTGGTGTATACCCTCTAAAGTTCTGGCCTTTGGGATCAAGCTCCCTTGCATCCAGTTTGGTTTATATAATATAACCACCGAGCTGTTTAAAAGCAAAACAAGACAAAACAGAAAAAAACCCTCCCCTTTTGGTGAACTACTAGGAGAAAATGTAACCTCAGGGTTAACAGATGCAGTCATTCACAGGTGGGATGGCCTGGGCAAGGGTAGGTTTTCACAGGGGAGTTTACATACAGCCAAAAGAAGCCACTGCACAACAATTCAGGCAGGAGAGGGGGAGTTTTTAACGAAGCAGTAAAATAACTGTGTCTGTTTGTAGTTACAGGGCTGTTGTGCGTTTTGCTTAGTAGGTCAACACACTGTCGTCTTATTAATTTGTGCCTGGGCCTATCACACAAAGGCTGTTGCTTCACAGACGGTTTCAATCAGACCAGTCAAACCAGCAAAACAGGACATCCTGGTCAGAATTACTTTCTCAACCTCATTTTGAACTGTTGCTTTTTCAATCAGTCTTGGCAGATTTCATTGTAAGTTATTTATTATAGCACGCGCATTTCATGTGACATAAGTTTTATGTAAGAAAAGTGCAAGTTCAGTCACAGAGTAAAGCAGGGTACAAAATACTATTAGCCAAAGAAATAGCCTTAGTCGAGTCACGTGTCATGAGACAAAAAAAGCTGGTGTACTTCTACTACATTCTTTTCTTATTGTATTCCTTGTTACGATATTCTATAACAAGTACAATACCCACTCTTGACCTCTCAGGGCCTGAGCTGTGTGACAAGCTCACTTTTCACTTCCCTGGTCAAACTGTGCAAAATAATACAGAGTAAATCTGAAGCAGCTCAACATAGAAAAAAAGTTTTATTTTCCTTCAAGCAAGCTCCCTCTTTGAGAAGGAAGTGAAAGAACTTATAATCTGTGTTTTTAACTTTAAAATTTTACAGGCAAATTTCAAAACAAAATGTCTTTCCAGAGAGAAACCGAAAACATTTCATTTGGAGAACTTTGAAATGAAACATGTAGCTTTTACAGAAAAAAAGTATCAAACTTTCAACCAAAATTTTTCCCTAACTGTTGCATGAATTCTCGAGTAGTTCTGACTGAAACTGTGTCTGTATTTTTCAGTGAATGAAGTATCCATCAAAACTTATTTCCCCAGCTCCTTCTTTTAGCCTTTTGCTCTTTTGTTCTGGCTGTTATAGGCAAAGGATTCTTCTCACCTCGGCAACCATTAGTAAAGATTAATCCTCCCTAGATTTCAGCATTTTATATAACTGGTTTTTTAGTCAAACTTATTCCTGTAAAAACTTAAGACATCCTTTCAACTAAACAAGAAATATTACTTGTAATATTTTAATATTATAAAGAAACAGCTTCTAAATCCTTTATAAAGCAAGTGCGTACATGTGTATGTCAGCCTGAAAAGGAAACAGAAGCAGCACGATGATTGAAGATAAACTTGTTTCTAATTCTGTTTGTGCTTAAGTGTTATTTTCAGTTGTTAACTAGCTTACTTACTATTGAATCTTAACTAGCTTACTTACTATTGAATCTTAAAAACTCATAATGAGGCATATTGATAAGCCATGTTCTGATGTAGCTGTGTGATTTTACACCTCTCAAAACATGGTCTTGATACAGTTCTGTTTGAAATTGTAACTGATACAGTATCTACTATAGCATCCATACTAAGAGCAAGTCACTAAATGAGTGAATTATTCTTTGTAGCTATGGATCATGGAATACATTGAATGAATTATGTTTATTTGTAATGGAAGTAATTGTGCTATTCAAATATAAGGGGGGGGGGGAAGTTTAACTCACTATTTTTTCTTAAATACATGAATTTTGACTTTAAGCACTAAAACTCACATTGTACTCCAATACATTTGCAGTCCTGTGTTGTACCCCAGGCTGTGTATGTTTTAGGCATCATTCCTCAGTGGCTGAGGAATGGACAGTGGAAGGACATGAGTGTGCACAGCTGTACTGTCAATACAGGTAACAGGCTATTTGAGAAATTCCAAATCTGTCTGGTTTTATCAGGGTTCATGTCAACAGGCAATCAAAAGACAGCACGACTGGAACACAGGCTGCGTTACTGGCACTGCTTTGCTCCCGAGCTGCTGTCGATACTGTGGTGACGCAATTGGCATCATCTCTGCTTTTAGCTACTGTGCAATATGTAATGGTGTTGCCTTGGTTGCTAGCTACTGAGTAGCTTTGGTGCCTTCTCAATTTACTATGATGAGTTACCGCTTCTGCTGCACTTTTTCTTTGCTGAGCTACTGGCAGGATCCTGCTGTGGTCCAAATCTTGGGATTTCTTCTCAGCCAGGTGCTTGTTACTGCAAAGTTTTCCTTCATTTGGAGTCTCAGGGTCCAACTTGACATCAAGGCATCAGTGCACTGTTGATGGATGTAACAGGAATATGTTTTATGAGGGATAGAAGGTATTGAGGAGTTTCAAAGGTACATAGAGGAGTTAGACATCATTTTTTTGGTATTTCCTCAGGGTATGGCTACTTTAATTCCTTGTGGCTTCTCTAAAGTCACAGTTCTACTATAACTATTTCTGCTTACAGTCGAAACAGAGCTTTCTGCTTTAATCTGTTTAACCCAAACCTTTCTGAATATTTAGCTCTCTAGACTGAAGATTTTACACAGATTTAAGAAGCTGTACGACTGAAGATTCTTCTTTTTTGAATGCTCGGCAGCAATCCTGCCAAATAGTTAACACCACATGAGGGTGAAGGAACCAAGAGATGGCTTGAGAAAGCCGCCTCTCTAGGACCTGAGTTATGACAGGGCATAATTCACTATTTACTAACTCAGAGTTATACTCAGACCATTTTTCCTTTTTAGGTACTTGGAGAAAAGAGAACAAGGGAGGCCAGATCAGAAGCAATCACACATGAATGCTGTTCAAAAGCAGAACTTTCTGACAGAGTGATGGTCACACAATTACATAGTTTCCCCACTTACTAGATATTCTCCCTATTTAGTCCTTGATTTTGTGTTAGAAACTTATACCTTATAAAAGAGACCGCATCTGTGCTTCATTAGACTGTAAATTCAGGGGAAGGGGGAGGGGTAGAGAAAAAATCTGAAGTGTTTCTCCAAACTTCTCTGGATTCTCCCAGTGGGACTGGCAAATGCAGAAGGCAAAAGACAGAAATGAAAGATTAACAAAGAACATCTCAAAGGGACAAATGAACACATGAAGTCTAGTAAAAAACACTGCTACAGTCCAAAATTACTCCTAAATTTTTGCTATACAGAGCGTGTTTTTCATTTAAAAATAAAAACCTGTTTTATTAAATGTAAAAATCGAGTTTAAAAGCACATTAATAAGAGCAAAGACAAAAGACAAAGACTGTTGATTAATAATCTAATTGTTCCTGTTACAGGAAGACCATACCATACCCTAAGTATTCTGTTCTTCCTAGTTCAGTCCTCCATCATTAGACCCTTTCAGAAACAAACCATTTATTCCTTCAATTTCTTTTTTTAATGTTCTGCCACATATCTTCCTACTCATCTGACTTTAGATTCTGACAACTGCTTCATGCCATGTGTCCTTGTGTTTCCTCCACCAGGATTTATATTTGCCAAATGTCCTTTTTTTCCCTCCTAGTTATTTCTTGGCTCACTTTTCTCAGTGGCTGCAGTGCCAGCTAGCGCTGCTTCTGTGTCCTCTTGCTCATTATGTACTTACTTTTTTCCATGTTCCCCTTGTGCCTCTCATTTTTTAAATTTAATATGGGGTTTATGAAATCACTAGCACCACATGTCTTAACACTTTTCTCCTGAGAACAAGAATCATAGTTTGTTTTTACAAAATGTAACCATGATTAGTTTGTTTAAAATTGACCAGTTGCCTCCTTTTAATAATGTTTTCCAAATGCCCATGTCACTTACTGTCCAGTTCTAAAATAAGGAACATAACACTTAAATAAAATAAAATTTTAAGAAAAGCTGATGTCAGCTGTAAAATAATAAGTCTGGTTTTATTTACAATTTTAGATAAATTTACAGGAGAAGTATATATGTAACTTTTTCCAGTTATTTGAGAAATTTACTGTATTAAGCAAGTACTGTCTGTGCTCTGCAGATGTTAGCGTAAAAGCTTCCTATGAAGCCCTCCAGTATCGTGGAGCAATAGACAAAAAGCAGTGCATTCTGGCTATACTATCAGCAGTGTCTCTGCCACATAAATTCACTATTATTCCTTCTCCCACAGGAAGAACAATTTTTTTTTTTTTTTTTTTTCAGTTACCTGTATGGGAAATGGCAGGTGCCTGATTTTTCCTATTCAATATGCAGAAAGATCGCTCATGGACATGGTCTAACATGTCACTGTCCAACAACCCATGGAATGAAACCTTATCTTGTGCAAATAAAACCAGAAGAAAGTATTTATGCAGAAGTCAATCTGATTACAACGTACAAATAAAAATTCATTGAAACACCGAAGAGGAGTGAAAGTTGTACCCAGGTTATAGGTACGTGAATTTTATCCTTAAAAGCAAAATGTCTTTTTGCCTTCTCCAGTTTCTTCTCCAGAAATCTACCAGTTTTTATTTTTTAAAAAAGAGCCTTAGGTCTCGCAATGAATTAATGTACCCCTTCCTGTCAAAGGACATAATTCAGCACAGACGTCTATCATCCATCCTGGATATTTACTTACCCAAGTGCAACACTCTGAGATTACTGGCCACAGGGAGCATCTAATTTAAAAGGTGCTCACCAGCTACAGCCTCTAAGATGCTTTGCGTCACTCCCTGAAACTTCAGCTCTAGCAAGTCAAATATCTGAAGGTGATTTCTCCTCCCCAACCCAAAGGAAAATGGAGAGAAGCAGAATAAAGACAGGTACAAACACACAAAGTCGGAGTAATGTTAACTCACTGCCAGACGCCAGCGTAGGCTTCTCTGACACAAAAGTTTTCTAGATTATCACAGAAGGTTGTGCAGATCTCAGTGCCTAGGGATATAGGGCCTAAAAAAGAATAAGCAAGTACCTAAATATGAATTAGTCAGGTGTGGCAAAGTCTTCTTTTAAAAATATTGTTTTGGCTCCTAAATCACTTAAGAGCATTGTACTCATGTGCTCTTGCACACACGTAATGGTGAAGGGCACTCTGAGCTCTAGGCAGGGAACTGGCTAGTGAAAAGTGGGTTCAGCTGTCCCAACAGTAAGATGTTGTCACTGTAGTTAACCTGCAGCCAGGGCATCCCTTTCTAGAAGCAAGAGTGAGTACAGTGAAGTCTGTGGGGTTACTGAGGTGCTAAAGGCAGATCTGCAGGTGGCTATTGAGCTCTACCTACTGATGCAGCTATCCCAAAGCCTAAGCTTGGGCTCAAGCTTCAGCTAAAAGCAGCATTAAAATCTTTTTAAATATGTAGTACTATTGGAGATGAGGCTTCACTAGTTTGATTTTTGCTCTGATACATCACAACAGCTCTTACGTTATGAAGTGTAAGCAAAAGGAAAAATCTAGTCTGGTGAGTCCACCGCTTTTAGCCTTCTGACTTTAAACAGGAGTGCAGAGCAATGGTATTATTTTCATTAACTCCAGCAATAAGTTGGCTTTCTGGGTTCAATCTAAAGTTGCTATGAAAAGAATTAATTATTTTACCAAGCTCTCAGTTTTGAGGAATGAAGATTACATAATTCCAACCTGGTCTCCTTAATTAATTTAATACAGGAATGTTACTTGCCCACAGCCTGTCTCCTATTGTCCAGTAACGTTACACAAACTGAAAAGTAATTGGCAAAAATAAAAGCTTATGTTTATTATCTAATTACCAAAAAAAACCCCTGAGCGGTGAAGTTTCGATTTTTCCCATGTTAAATTATATTGGCACCCAAAAGTTAATCTAGATATTTATTTAGGCTAGTGAATTGTTTGGTACTTCCCTTTGCTGGCGCCAGAAGGTAGGGGACAGGAGGGCACTGTGCCTGCCACCTACAGACCCTGCCAGCCAAAGGAGATTCCTGCAGGCAGACAGAAGGACTCCCAGGGAGCTCCTACTGCTGCTCCAGGGAAAAGCTCCTGCTGGTGTGACACCAGGGCACTGGCATGACTTGGTCAGCGGGGACACAGCCACTCTTCCATACTGGCAGACAGCTGCCCCAGCAGGCAAATAGATAGGCATCCCCAGCACGCTTCTGCCCAAAATACCAACCAGCTAAAATGCACGCCAGCCTCTCCACTGGCACTGAGGCGTCCCTCTGTTGACTGCGGGATCCTTCCCACCCTCAGCGGGATTTAGAGGAGGGCCCTTAGGCCAGTAGCAGACCCTGAGACTCGAGCCGTTGCCTTTTGCTAAGGGGAGGTGGGTATAAAGTCAGGCATAAAGCTGAGCACTGTGAATGAGGTCCCATCCTGCAGCGAGGAAGCCCGCCTTGCCTGCTGCACGGGCATTTGGATGGGGCTCTCGGCCACAGTCTTCTCAAGAGCTGCTTGCAGGGACGCTCCCAGCACAGCCGACCCACCCACCAGGCAGAAACCGCAGCGCGGCCCCAGTAAACATTCTTTCCCCCAAACAAGGTTATCAGGACATTTCTGGGCAGTTTATTTTCTTGATTTCCAGATTGCTCAATAAGAAAACATTTCTGATCCTACACAACTCGTGTTCCAAAAAAATTGAGGGGGGGAAAGAAGTATGGAAATAATGGCATAAAAACTTCTATGCTACTAAGCCTCCAAAACAAATTTAAAACACATGTATTTCCTTAAAGTAATTTTTTTCTACAAATTGGACCATATTCAAGTCATTGTTTAATTTTTGCCAAACCAGAAAAAAATATGCCAAACACAGAGCTTTGATGACTGCGCAGGTGATGTCATTTCAAACAATCCAGGGACATTTAAGGGTGGAAAACAATTTATGATTTCACCTCTGAATGAGAACAGTCTGCTGTTTATTCAGACTCAATGCTTGAAAACAATACTAATCGGGCCTACAGAAAATGAGATAATTTTATTTATTTCAACAAAAGAACTGCTTATACCTAAACAAAGCTGTAACATTTTTTCCTTTCATATTAACTGTGAAATATGAAAATATCCTGGTAGTAACCCCCCAGAATGATCCTTCTTGAACCATTAAAACATTTTGCTCTTTGCTGGCTTTGTAGATTGCTCTTCTCTACAAGACCTCCATATTTAAGGTAATGTTCCCTCATATATGCAAAGAGCAGAACGTCACAAAGAAGATAGGTTCAGCAGATGTTAGAGCAGAGTTTTGTCCTCAGGGAAGTGAAAAAGATGTGAGCAAGACAAGAAGTTGCCTGATTTTCTGTTGCCTCCATGATCATCAGTTCCAACTTTCCTCCTTTTTGGTCAGCACACAGTAGAGTATGTGAAAACTAAGCCCATCCTTCTCTGTGTTCCTAAATGGCTGTGACTTGCATGAACAGTGATGGATGCGGAATCTGCTACTGTTTTCTCTGCAGAGTAGGCAGAATATACTGTGGTTATTAGGAAGGACCACCCAGCCACACCATGCCTTACCTCTAGGCATGCCACCTTCCAGGTGAACAGGAGGAGCATAATTTGCTCTGCCAAGTTCTTTTGAGGTCACCACCCTTCATCAGCCACCATCTAGTTTTGCATCACTAGTGTAGTGATCACTAGGGAAATCTTAAGCTGTGAGGTAGTTGGTGTCATTTAATGAATTTAGCATAGCCAGAAATTAACACCTGATCATTTCTTCAAACTTTAGCAGCATTACCTCCCCGTACATCCAAACACAGTAGCTAGAGTCATCTCTTTCCTCTTACTGAACTCATATAGCTCTAGATTTACTGATCTCTGTATTTTCATATTTAGTATCTAAATAGGCCGACTCTGTTTCACCATGGGGTGTTGGAGCTTGTCCTTCCACCCTTCCTAGTGTGCTTCCACTCCTGTCCCCGCAGCAGCTCCACCTTTTTGGACCATTTGCCAGGTTTCCCACACACATACTTTCAAGGCAACCCTAAATGTAACCTGCCTGCTGCTTCCAAGTCTCTTCTTGGGAACATATGGTATCTTGGGCAGCATGCAAGATACTTATTTTATCTTCTTAGCTACTTCTGTTTATACAAAATTAAGTTCAGGCATATCCCTCGTGGGTTTCTCTGTGCAAGGAATGTGTGTGTTTACTTCTTTTTGCCCATATTGTCGCATTCAGCTCTATGCCAGTTATCTGAGAATCATAACACTAGGAAGATATCCCAGGTAAGCAATCTTGGCCTCTGAGACTACTGTCAACACATTTATATCTTTATATTCTTTAATGTGACTATGTAAGAAGATAGGGAAGAAAAACCTAAGAACGCTCATACTCCAGACTGAGCTGAGACAAAATTGGTGACCTCGAAGTGCTGGAATTTAACAGTTTTCAGTGGGCTCGGGAACATAGCAGATACTTCAGAACACAGATACGGAGAGAGCACTTTAAGAATACTCTCTCACCAGCTTTCTTGGGGTAGTCTCTTCAAACAGCAAAGAGGAAACCGAGATAACAGGACTGAAAAAGAGGGCATTTAGTCTATTGCTATAGGATCATCAGCTATACTAAACTGTACTTAAACCAAGAAGGATGTGGAGGATTCTGCAAGCTCATGGCAAACATTAAATCTGTTATATATCTGTCTGAGGTTTTCACCCAAGAGCTCACCGGTTGATGTGCCCAAAGTGTGTGTATATCTGAGTTTTAAGAGCCCAGAGATTGTTTGGCCTAGCCCTGATTGACTACAGGGATCTCCTGGATCTGTTAGTTTACATAGCAGTTTACCCAAGTGTTTCCTGGTAAAAAGTCTGAGGACGGTTAATTTTTCCTCTTCACTTTGAGGGGAAGGAGAAGAATGAAGAGGTTGGTGATGGGGAGATGGAAGGCGTTTTAGTTTTGTACTACAAGGGAGCTGATGACCAGTTGGATACCTCTGTGTTTGCAATTGTGCATCTAGCTGTTTAGAAGAAATTTAATTTTCATAGCATCCAGCACCAGAGCAGCTGGGATCCTGTTTACAAGATTAACCGCCCTAAAAGGTGACATCAAGCAGCCGTGTCTGCCTGAAGAAACACTTGCTACCATCTTGTTTTTTTAGACAAAATGACTAAGTAAAACAAATCAAGAAAATAACCAGCCTTAAACTAAACAAACAGCCTAGCATTGCACCCCAGACACTACCTCCAGCAGACTGTCAAGAAGAAAAACATATACAAGCAGAGGCACTTGGCTGAGAAAGTCATGCAGCCAGGCTTGAAGGCTCAGCCCGCAAAACCTACTCTGCCTTCACGGTGGGGTGGACCAGCAGAGAGGGACCTTCAGAAAACTAGGTTGAAGGAACTAGTTAGTGATGTAAAAATAGACCAAACACTGGTGTAAGTTTTAGCTAAAATGTAAGACTAGTGTTACAGCAACCCAACTCACTTGTGAAAGAGGCTTTGCATCACATATGGCTCCTGAGAGACAGGAGCCACTAGCAGAACAGAACACGGTAGATAAAAGGCTGAGACGGACACTGTAAAGCTGCCATTAAAAAGCTGTAGTCCAGTACGCAGGGAGGGACAGAAAATAAAAGGCTGCAATGCAGTCCAGGAGCATTTGTTTCTCCTGTAGGATAAAAAAAAAAAAAAAAATTATAGACTTCAGCCATTTTCCTGTTATTAATTACTGTCAATTTTTCCATTTTAAAACATATGTGAATTGTTGATGCCATGTCTTTTGCTTACTAAGTAGCGGCCATCCTCAGAATCTGGAAGTGATACTTTGCAGAATTCAGTGAACTTAGTTGTGTTATTTATATGATTTTACCATCATCTTTCCTTTGGTTGCACAATCCTCAAACAGATGAAGAGTTTTCAAAATGGGTTTGCTTATATTTCCTATATGACTGCATCCACCACACAATGATGGATTCCTTCTCCAAGGATACTTCCGCAAATAAAGTTTTACTCATAAAATGCTTGCAATAAAGAGAGAAAAGTGAATGAGTCAGAGTGTCGTTTGCACCTTTGAGTCAGTAAGTATTTATAAGGAACATTCACCCAGCTCTGTCCAGCCACATCTCCATTTCATTGAAAGGCTTCCATGCTCTCCCAATGCCAACAAGTCCTTTCTGCAGTTCTCCAAGTGTTTCTCCTGTTTATTTCATGTACGGTTTCTGTCTCTTTCAGATCAAATAAAGCCTGTTCAGTTTTATCCTCCTGGCCAGTCCCACTCCCTAGACCTTGTTTATATCCTAGATGGCATGTTACCGTGACAGGAGTTTCTCCTGTTCTCCTTCAGAAGAATCTCTGTAGACATTTCTGGCTAGATTTTCAACATAATAAGTAACTTCTGCATAAAAACCAGTCTTGTTAAAACCATCACAATCCAACTTTGATGAAAACTGATAGAAATCAAATGTAAAAATATGAATAAATAGAAGTCTTTTCTAGATAACTTGACTCAAAAATCACTACATAAGGCTTCTCTTGAAACAGGAGGACAAACTGCCCTCTAAAAGGAGGAGTTTGGGGTAACATCTGAGCTCTGCTGTCCTAGTGTAGCTAACAAAAAGCTGCTGTAGAATGTGGTTAAATGTAAAGATGAACTGACAAAGACACAAAGTCTGGTACATACAGTTGTAGCTATTGTGGAGGAGAGATAAAGGGAACCCCTGCCTCGGTGCAACTGCTATGTTGCAACACTCATCAGCCTCTGAAGCCAATCAGTCTGTAGCCAAGAAAAAATACTTTCCTGATTTGTTACTTTTGTTGTGTTTGTCTTTCCTACCTCATTTAAAATTCTTGCTTTCAGAAACAAACTTGTAAATATTTACAAAATGAATCATACTAAAAAGCAAAGGAGATTAGATAAATGTTTTCGTACTAAAACAATGTGTTTCACATACCCTGATTGTATAATTCAATTTTATATTAAAGGAGAGATATGTAAATACAAACGGTGAAATGTGACCCAGTTTTATAAGGTCATATTTCAAACAATATAGATGAAATCCAAATGAAGTTCTAGTTGTTATGTTTACTGTGGTGAAACTAAATTTCATAAATATGTTAGCACCTGGAGATATTTGGTGATTTCTAATAAAAATGTTAAAACATTCATAAATCAAAATGTTTGAGTGTGGACAAAAAGTGTACATTTGGCTTTTGGGGGCTTTTGCTACTGAGATTTATTTTGTTTGATCATTCATAACACCTACTTCTTTTCACATAAACACATGTAAAACTTGTGTTAACTATTAAGCAAAAACAGTGCTCCTTTTTGTTTCTTAATGGTTTATCAATACTGCAGTAATAACGAAAACCATAAGAAACAAGGCTGCACCACATTTGTAGGTAATTAGGCTGTGGTTTATTTCTGTATGAATCGTATTTGCAATTTATTGAAAAGCAATGTGGTTTATAAACAAAAATTACTCCCATTGTATGCCATCATAAAAAGACTGTCTATCATAACACCAGAACAAAGGCATGCAGACCACTTCGCTCATTAAAAAAGCATTGACATTGAAAGTATATCATTTCTAGAGAGAGCTGAAACACACATAGAAAACAGGAAGAGTTTCTCCTGTGAAAAACACTTAGTACTGCTAAAGAGATTACATATCTTACATAAAAAGATGCAATGTTCCTTGAGCTAAATCACATCAGATGTTATCACAGATAAATCGTTTTCAGGAGGACAATAAAAAACCAGAGGAACCTAATGAAACTGTAATTTGTAGAACATCCAGATTAGTGTAACAAGAAGTCCAAACTGTTCCTTGCATGTGGAACCAGCAAAAAAGGGGAACAGGCACAGGTCACCTGCCTGTGCAGAGGACAGCTGCACGGGAAAGTAGGGATGAAACCTCTTGAGTCTGGTGCAACAGCCACTCCAGACTGCAGATCCTAACCTTTTCCAGAAATCCAGTCTACTTCTTCGTTGGTACTTCTCAGAGAAAAATGGTCCCTGTCTCAACTCATTCATCCTAAAAACGAGGCATTACCTAGAGTTATGTAGCAATTAGTTGAGTTATTTCAAATCAAGCAAAATCGTGAAGGTCAATAGAATAGATTCAGATTGACTTGAAAGATTCCACTGCTGAGGTACAATACTACCCTGACACTGCTGTTGTTGCTGTTGTTGCTGTTGTTGTTGTTGTTGTTGTTAGACCCAGGTGAAATGATACTTCATCACCATTCTCAAGGCCATGCTCTCATCCAATGTCATTAACAGCTGGCTAACAAGACTGTTGTGGTCATATAAGCAAAACTCAAAATGAAATAAAAATTAAATTGCAGCTAAATGCTAATGCCAAGGAAAGTAGTCCCAACAGAAAGTATGAATTAACTGGTACATAGAAGTAGTGACAACTCGAGAACAGGCTCAAATTTGCTTTCCTGCCCTGAGGCCTTCTTGGCTCAATAAGAACACTACATTTGGGTCCTGGAAGTACCTTCTGACAGGTGTTTACTAAAAATTACTTGCATGTCTAATGCCAGCATCTAAGTACAAGTTTAGGCACCTCAACAAGTGCTAAAATTCCACCTCTCAGGCATTTTTAAGACAAATCCAACTGTGGTTCAGACCACAGTTTTCTCAGAAGTCAATGGGAGTGAAGGGGTTCCTCTTAGGAGAATTGTGTGGTACAGCCCCTAAAGGAGCGACAAACTTTCTGGAAGAATCTAGCTGTCCCTGCAGACTGAGAGGGAAATTGTGGTAACAAAGCTCTGGGCTGAGTCATGTCATGAAAGTCTACCTCAGCTGTAACATGGGAGTAGTCACATATTTATTATATTTCATTGGACTCTTGCGAGAGAATTAGTTAAGGTCACTTTTTAGAACACTTAGTATTTATTAAGTGTGCTCCCACCAGCAGGTATTAATTACTCTTTTATTTTGTAAATAATTTTCAGAGTTGTCTTTCAGCTGTACTTAAGCTTTTCCAAAGAAAGGAGCCTGTTAGTAGCTTCAGAAATATCTCACTAAGCCTAGAGTTATTTGTGTCTGTCAGCTTCTCCAACTTGGAAATGGAAGAGTTGTGTTAAACATCCCTATTAACTTTCCAATGTGTGACTCAAAGCAATTCCTCTGTCTTTGATTAGTTAGAAGTACATCTGTGAAGCTGAGTTTACAATACACCGCATAATCTCAAATACAGATCTTATTCTGTCATCTGGACCATACGTGTTAGTGTCAACAACAGTAATAAACAATACAAGACACAGCTCACATAAACATTTCAGAAATCATAAGCTTAATCATTGTTCAGAAGTTGGACCAAGCTATGACTAACCTCTTCAGCACTATAAGGCCTTGGCTTACTGGCTTTGAAATATATCCAGAAGAAAGTGTATCCAAAACCAAACCTAGAGATGAAAGGAAATTCATGTGACATAACAATGAACAGCGATAAACAACTTTAAAAGCTGGTCAACTATGAAACTGAAGTTGTATTGAACCGCAAGCCTTGCTGAATTGCAATCTCCACTAGCCCTGCAAACACTATTGCTCTTACAAGATAAGATCATTTCTTAATTCATTTTATTAGCTACTTCTTTTCCAGTCCATTAAAGTCTCCTGGACCATCTATGCCACTGTCCCTTTAATCTTTGGTTTTCCGAAAGGATTCTGGCAGCAGTATCAGTGGGTAAAACTGATTAAGAGTTGAAATTGGGGGGAAAAAAAAAAAAAACCCTGAAGCAGTGATCAATGAAAAACACTTGCAGAAAGCAGAGCCTAGAAAATGCCTGTACAGCTGGTCTGTACTCACAAATGTGAGGTTTTCACACACAAGTGCCAGTGTGACTCATGAGAGCATGAGTCAGAGACAGAGCACTTCCAGCTCCCAAGACCAGGTGAATTCTCAGTGTATTCCTACTTGTGCCACCTCCCCCCATTCTATGTTTTCCAAGCATGAAATCCTGGATGCATTGAAAAGGGAAGAACCACAGCATGTTCTCTGGTCTGACAGCAGTCTAGACGTGTCCTTCAATTATTCTTCGGTTTTTGGTGAAAGACAGGAAGTAAGGGGATGTTCCAGTATTTCAGATAATAAACTGAACTAATGAAAATTGTTTTGTCCTTATTTCCATACATAGACATTAGGTCAGACATGACTAAATTCTAATATTTCAAGGCCAGTCTGTATGAAAGTGAAAAGGTTCTTGCATGGTATTTTAGACAAAGCCCACGCCAAGCAGGTGTTTCTGTAGAGTCATTCCTCAGTCAAAAGCGTGACAGTCAGCAAAGATCTTTACCCTATTAGCACCATATATAACACTGCACGTACTTGAAACAATCATCTACCAGAAAGAGCCATCAGTATATGGGAAGGCAGGGAGGAAACAACTCTCATGAAAGAGAGAAAGAAAAACTCTTTTTAGATTACTGGATCTTAGCAAGCATCCCCATTCCATCCTTTGGGAGTGAGATGAAGGTGGTTGACCCAGGGAAGCTAGGAATTGTTGCTGGTAGAGAAAATTCTGCCTGGTTTTCCCTCAGCAAGTAGCAAGTATATTATCTAAAATAGTCCCCAGAAGAGCGTCTGTTTGTAATTCATCACCTGTGTTCTAAAATTCTGTTGCAAAAGACCCCATTTGTGAAAGGAGGGAAACGTAGCCTTCAGTTATTTTATTTTCAGATGCCTGAACCCGTGAGGGTCAAAATGCCCTCCAAAACCCCTTACATGGGCTGATATTTTGCACCAGTATCTAGGAATTGGTAGGTGAGCACAGTTTTCCCAGGAAATTTGTTAATGCATGCCTCTCATTGCTTTGAGAGCCTCTAAATAGAGAAGTCAAAAAAACAAGAGCTGAATTAGCTGTCATGTTGACTTAGATTTCAGTAATCATGGCTTGGTAGCCAAAGAGAGTGTCATCGTGCATGGGTGCTATATTTAAGACATTCCTTCCACAGTCTGTTCTGCCTGATACTCTTGTTATACCCGTGTCTAAACTTGCAGTTAGACTCAGGGTTATCAAAGATTTGTTATTTTAAGGAGCTAAGTAGTGATCTGTATAAACTGTCAGAAGCTATGAAGTGCTTTTAGTGGCTGGAGTCAGAAAAGAACTCCGCAGGGCCTTGTTCAGGTCAAGATAATGATGCAGCATAACTCAAACTGAATTCCTAGGTACTTCTAGTTATAAAGCTACTGCTTAAAATAGGAAAGACACTCAGAATACTGGAAGTGTATCAAAATACTCGATACTGCACGGCCGGTTATCAAACTGATGATTGAGTGTGTTTGCTGTGAAGTGAAGAAAGTGACTATTGTCTGTTCTGTCACCTTCTCATGCAGAGTCCAGAGCAACTCTGATTTTGTGGATTTCTGAAACATATACTACTTAACATTGTTAGTACAGAAGTTTCTAAAAGCAAAAGAGTTATTGACGTATTGTAATACCTTCTCAGACGAGAAGTCCAAGGAAGCTGAAAGGTTCAAATGCAGTAGAATGCCTTTGACCACATCTGCTACAAAGCATAGCCATGACAGTGAAAGATATCAACAAAACAAAAAAAAAAATTGCATCTGACTTTGTTGACTGCCTTTCCTATGAATGTAAGAGAGCATACTTAAAAATACATACATCACTTTTTTTTTCCCTGATTAAAAAGCAGAGGTTTCAATTGCTCTTGAAATAGTTACAACAAATTAATTCAAATGAGAAATTTTCTTGGGTATGTAAAACCAGGATTAAGCATCCTTTTCTTTCCTCACCAAAAATCGCAAAGCCCCAGAAACTGGATGACTGGGAGCATCAGATGGTTATGATAAAGGTAAGAAATTAAAATAATTTCTACAAAACTGCTGTGTGTTTTGAGATTAAAGCCAAAAATCACCAACCTGTGAAGTCAACCGTAAAAAGCAATCATCACTAGTCAACACAAAATCATTGTCCACATGTTTTCTGAAGCAAGATGGCTCATCACAACTATTTTATCATGAGTATGCAATAAAAAATGATAGCTGGCATATATGTAGACAGACAAAGGAGATTACGGAGACAGATTGCTCTAAACAATATATTTTAGTGGAACAGTTTACAAATTCTTCCAAAGTAGGTTGATTTATGAGCTTTTGATCTAATTTAAAATTTGGGGGGATTTTTTTCTGGCTTTTTTTATGGAAAAGATGTGATAGAATATGCTCAGTATTTTAGGTGTACACCAAAGAAGGACTACGTAAATAAAATGCTTTGCACTGGTGTAACTGCATGGATTTGAACAGAATTAGTCTTTATATATACAGTAGACTTCAGTGGAATTACTATTTATTTATATGTACCACTTGTTTGGAGCAAAAACACAATCTTCTGCACATGATGCAAATATATTTGTTTCGAAAACACCACTCAGTTTCTCTGATTACAAACATCTATTTTAATTCCTATTACCATAATGCTTAGGAGTCCCAGCCATGAACCAAAGCCCCATTTTGCTGGGAATGGCATGGTCCTTTAACAAGAAAGCAATCCCTTTCCCTGCAGTGTGAGACAGGAGGAGAAAAGGAAAGAAGAAAGGTAAAGATATATGAATGGCAAGATGCACAATAGTGTAAGTATATCAGCAGCCCAATCATCAAGAGGGCTACGTTCCACTTGTTTGGCTTGTTTCCGTTTTCCTAGTACCATAACAAAACAGAATTTTAAGGTATATGTATACACTATCTAACTAGAGAAAAGATATAAGCTAAAGCAACAGTTAGCTGGTAATCAATAATTACTGAGTCATCCACATTTGTATAGTATCACTTCAAAAATGCCATGTCAAAAAAGTACCAATGATAAAAAGTACCATTTCCAGGAAAGCGATATATATGGTTGATGATGGCGTGTGGTTTGAAGACAGTGATTTAGGATTATGAACAAAGAAAGATGAAACTACATTTCCATGCCATTAACACATGAAGATTTAAATAAGCAGAAGGTTGTGATTTCATGGAATACACCTGAAATTATAAGATTCATGTAAGAAAATAAATTAAAAAAATAGAAATAATAGTCTCAAGTTTTTAAAGGCAATTTCAGAAAAGTGTAAGACCTTTAAAATATCTAGAAATAAATGGTTCCATTAAAATAATTTCAGTTTAATTCGCATAGGTTATAAAGTTATTTTAGTTTTCCTATGAATACTATACGTTGCATGTGCATTCATATACAAATTATGTGACTTATGCTGATATTGCAGAATGTTTTAATATTCATTTCAATGTGCCTTACTTTCTAATCACCAGGATTCAGCACTGAACAGAATCAAAATTGCATAGAAAATTATTGATTTATTGACCTATTCAAATCTGAAGCAGTTCTGACACCTCCACATCTGAATACAGACTGGTCTTAATAATATATTACTTCAACACTTACAACTACCCTTCGCCAGATTGTCTATGTGCTGCAGGTTCTATGTAACTTATTTTGCAAAATATTTTCTTGAAGAAAGTTTACAATTTTGACAAGACCTTGAAAATATTTATCCATGAAAGCTACTGCTCATTCTTGCCATATCATTCATTGTTGTCATTGTCATGTCCCCAAATAAATAACCAAATCCTTACTAACTTTGAGAGAGAAAAAAAAAAAAATTCAAATTAAAGCAACTGGCTAAGGCCACACAGGTCCGGTAAGAAAGTCTGCCATGCATGTTTCTTGTTGCCTGTTCTGTCAAAGTTCTATCTCTTGTAACTCAGTAGCTCATATGAGGAAGGGGATTTTAAACCACGCAAGATGTATCTGCAACAGCTCATAAGGCTAGGTCATTTCCAAACACTCTGATTATGTTGAAAATTTTCATTTGCAATGAGTGTTAGGTCATCTACTGTAGTTTGACTTCTTTGTTTGCCTAGTCCTGGACACAGAAGAAAAGCAGATAGCTGCAAACATAATCTGTCACCACAACTACTTGTTTCATGAACAACACTTACAACGTGTTCTTGGCTGGTTCTGGACAAAATAGTAAAAATACCTTGTTGAGCCTAACCTGTCATTGGCTGGGAATAATCAGAAAAGTGATGTTGTAAATTAATGTTACTAATTTTCAGGAAAGGTAATAGGTGCTAAATACCAAAGTATTAAAAAACACACCAAATTTCTGTAAAAATTACTCAAAGTAACGTAAGTTACTTTTTCTCCAACCCCAGCATTCAACAGCTAGGTTACCATTATCAGTTGGCTCATCTGTTTAAATGCACAGACAATTTAAATCACAATCTGATATTATAAAATCAGAGTAGAATCAAGGGTCTGCCCATCAACAGAACTGCCGTTACTTTCCAAGCGCTTCCATCTTCTGCTGTATGGGACAGTGGAGTCAAAAACTCAGCATGACTGGTAAGCTAACAAGTATGGGCTTTAGCAAAACAAAGACAGGAGAAGGAAGTCTCCCAACAGAGCACCTGGCACAAAGATGTTTTTGCTAATGAAGTCTTTCCTTCATAATGACCCGATACCATCCTGAACATTTCCTTCAATTTTACATGAGGTAGAGGGTGAAATGCAATTGTCAAAGTAGAGGTGGTATTATTATTATTATTTTAACAAATGTTTCTTTCAGAACACTGAGCCTTTGAAACCAGGCTATCACACTCATCTGTGAAAAAACAATGTAGACAAAAAACAGCAAATTGTAGGGAAAAAATATGAAATTGTGAAAAATCTTCTTTTGATATTTTCTTTAACAATTTTGGTTTCTCCGTTCAAAATGCAGAAGTTTCTCTGGTTTGATAACTGTAAGCAGAAAAGTCATACAATCATATGCAGGCTGGAAAGGAACATCAGGAGGTCTCCAGAGCAACAACCTGCTCCAAGAAGCATCACTGAGGAGGCTTGATCTTGAAAAGCTCAAAGTATGCAAGACCACACAGCCTCTCTAGGCAACTTGCTCCTCTCTGGACTGTCCCCATGTAGAAAATGTTTTCCCATTATATCCAGCTTGAATTTCTCTTGATCCAACTTACACCAGTTGCCTCCTGTCCTGCTGCTGCACGCTGCTGCAGAGATCCTGGACTTGTCTTCTCAATAACCTGCCTACAAGTAAGGGAAGGCTGCTCTGAGCCTTCTCCAGGTTAAAGCTGCCCCATATCTCAGGCTTCCGTCACAGGGCAGGGGCTCCGGCCTCTGAGGATCCTGTTGGCTGTCCTCTGGACTCACTCCTCTTTGGCAGTGTCTACGTAGGGTTGGGGAGACCAAACCAGAGCATGCAGTGTCTAGGTGTGGTCCAAGACAAGCCAAGTCAAGAGGAATGGTCACTTCCCTCCATCTCCTGTCTGTGCCGTTGCTCATACAGCACTGGTGCTGGTCTTTACTGGTGTCGGCCCCACAGGTGGCCCAGTCCCGTGCAGCTCGCTCTCTCTCCCGAAGCCCTGGGGATGTATCCGCAGAGCTGCTGCCCAGGCAGCCAGTACCCAGCCTGGACCATTCCAAAGGGTAGGGGCTGTGCCTTCCCAGGTATGACTGGTAATGAAAAACTTAAAATTTTACTCCTCATACACCTATGTTTTTTCCTGAATATAAGAAAAAATCTTGGATTATACTGTCCTTGAAGACCCACAAAATTTCTTTATCTCCTTTGCCCTTCAGAGCTCTCTCATGAGATCCCACCTACCAGTCTGAGACGATGTCTGCTACTCACTTGCCTCACTCCCTTCAAATTCTTGACATCCACCAGTTCAGGGTTGCTACAGCCAAGGCTGACACTGATTATCATTTTCCCAGCCACTTCTTCTGTATTATTGAATAAGAGATCCAACTGTACCTCACCCTTGGTTGGCCCGTCCATAATCTTTATCAAAAAGTTACCCTTTATACCCTCCAGAAGTCCTCTCAACTGTTTCCGTCTTGCCATGTTGCCCTTTCAGCAGATGTTAGGGAAGTTGAAGTACTCCCTGGTAGATGAGGTGTAATACAGAGGTTTCCTCCAGTTTAGAGATTTTGTTGGCTTCCTCATCATGGTTGGATAGAAAGGGAAAATGCAACAAAATGATCTAAAATTACAGAAATGTTTTGATTGATAACATTAAATTTTTCTGACTGGCTTTGTACACCTTGTAGATTTCGCCCTTTCATCTTAGTTCAGATCAAAAAGCTTGTTTTAAAATCTTGAGTTATGTTCTAGGACCAAAAAACCCAGCTAAGTAGTGCAAAAAGCCCAACAGCCATTCTCCTTTTTTTTTCTCAGCACATCTTGAAGAGCAGACTCCAGAGCAGTTTCCTGACAGGAACTGAAATAAGCCATGGAAAGCACCAGAGAAGAAAATCTGTGAAAATGGACTTATGTCCTGACAGTGGCTTCATTTTTTTTTCTCATGTGAAAACCTTTCTGCAGGGTTAATTACCTTTGCTGCATCACACTGCTCTTTACTCCACAAGTAACAGGTTTACATTCTTTGTAACCTCAACTGATTTTTCCTTTCTAAAGGCCAATGAGAATTAGGAAATGTCTCCTACATATTTTCCCTGGCTGGGTTTCTGTTTCCTGGTCAGTATGTAGGGGGGAATAAATAGCCTAAAAGCGGACTGGGAGAGGACTATCAAGAGAGATCTGGCCACAGGAGATGAAACAACTAAGCATGCCGGGTCTGTTCTACTTATTGGACTCTGTTCTGCAGTTGGCAAAACATTAGAAAATAAATGTTGTTTCCTGATATTTTAATTTCCCATTGGAGTTTACTATGGTAAACTTTGCTTTTGGGTAAGATATGTTTTGAAGAATTATTGGCTTTGTATAGCCAGAATGAAAAATTGTTAAGAAACAGTCCACACACAGACTTATTGGGAAAGTTTGCCTTTCTTCATGTTCAGATGACCTGGGAAGTCCTGTCATCACTGTTGGGAAGAAACTCTGTCCATGTGTAGAAAGACACATTTACTGGATATACTACCACTAGCCCTCATACTGAACTTTGGAGAACCAAATCAACCGTCACATACTGATAGAAACATTGATATGAATTGAAATGAAGTCTGTATGAATAATGCAAGACAGATGTTTACTTACTCTTACCCAACTAATCCTAGCCATCACAACAGCATGTGGCAAACACCTGCTAAGGCCTGGCTGTGTCTTGGATGTGCTTCTAGTCACTGAAGGAAATTTCTTGTAGCATCCTGTGGTAAACTAAAAAGAATAAAAGGCTTCAAATAACAAGATATTTGTCTCAAATTACTTAGAGAACTTGTCTCTTCCAGTCACAAGCTCCCAGGGCTTTTTTTAAATACCCACTGAAGACTCAGAGTTCAAAATCTTTCAAAAGCAAACTTTTTTGCTACACAGAAGGACCGAAGGAGCCTTTTTCTTCAAGACAAGCGTCATGCAGAAGTGTCAAGGAGTCGGGGTCTTACCCGTTCACAGGGTAAGACCTCAATCACACTACAGCTCAGCAGCGGGATAGTAAAGAAGGACAGTCCTTTGAAGCCAGTAGAAGTTATAACAACCTCCTTCCCTCTCACTCCCTCCACTTCAACAGTAGCACTTCAGTCTTTTCTTCCCATTGTCCTTTCAGACATTTGTGTAAACACTGACAAAAGTCATATCATTCTGAGTTTATGTATCACAAACTCATTTTGTCAACTGAGAACATCTGAGCAGCCATTACTTCATCAAAATATGGGTGGAGTGAGAGGATTTTTGGATTAACTTCAAATAAATGATGAGTTAGCAATGCACAGTGCCCAAAATGGAAACAATCCCATCCCCAAATAGCACATTCTGTACAATAGATTAACTACTAACTAATAGATTACAGTTGTCATGGAAGTACAGAAAAAATAATAGAGCAAGATAGAGTGTGTGAGAGAAAACACCAGACTGTTCCACGCTAAGACATGTTGGGAGTTACCTCTGCGAAGAGGCCTGTGACGTCCCTGCAGGACTTTCCAAGGGCTGACTAATAATGTCTCCTAAATGTTCATCCATTTCACTGGCAAGTCCTTAAGTTTTCATATTCAAACATTTCTAATGGTACTACACTTCATGTACTCCAGTTGATCTTGTAATCAGATAATATCCTACATTTTCCATTCTAGTCCTATAAAAAAAAGAAACAAACTAGCACGTGGGAGGAAATTACATGCATAAAGAGAAAGCAGAAGTGCTTATTTTGCAAATAGTAATGCAAACACTGGAGAGCTTCATTTTCCTACGAAACATGATTTTTACATGAGGTAAACTGCATGTGTTTCAGTGAAGCGTTTTCCAATTTAAATGCACAGGACACAAGAGTCAGACTCTCACTCACTGCTTATCCTGTTGATCTCTAAATATCTCTTTATAGACTTGATTTATTGAAGTATAAGCTCAGGCACAAAGTAAGCTAATAATATATCCAAACAAGGAACACACTTTCACGTATGTAACAAGCCATGCAAGACAAAGATGATACAACTACACAGCCATTTTTTCAGGATAACACAAACAATAGAAAATGGTCTTCACATTCAAATATTTTTCAAATTCTATGCTGAGATTGTGACTTTTCTGTATATGCTGGCCTAGCTAAACATCTTGCCCATTCTTTAGCATATATTCACCAAAGGCTTGTGATGAAGAGAAATGGCATTATCCCAGTTTTACAGATGGGAACCTAGGCAGAGACAGTAGGAAAAACACAAACCATGCCCTTTCTGTGGCCTTGGATGAAATCTTGAGTTCACACAATAAACCATTATTCCCTGCTCCTGAGACAAGGTGGCCTCTTCTACCCAGCCTATCAGGAACAGCCCCTGATTACCGGGGTACCAAACACATAATTTACCCAACTGCATTCAGTATCATAAAGAAAAGATTGTCTTCAGAGAAGTAAAATTTAGTTAATATCCATTACAAATATTCTGACACAAAAGGCTTGTTTTCCAAACTGGAGAGATTTTGGAAAACAGTGACAAAATACTTAAACAGGAAAACATAAGTTAGCATCACAATGCTTGAAAAACTAACTGACTGTAAAGAAAGAAGGATCCCTTTTCACAAAAAAATGCACATATTTGTCTGAAAACATCTCAGGGTAACGGTAAGGTGAAAACAATGAAACGAAGTCAAAAGAATGAATAACTAGTATATAGTAGATCTTCCAGTCTCATGAGAAATATTACAAACATGGATATGTATAATGAGGATGATTGGTGGGGTGTTATTTAACATTGTCGTTCAAAAATACAATAGTTTAGCTCTTTAGTAGATGCAAATGATAAAGTAATTAATAAGGATCAAGAAGAATCAATTGCAAATCTAGACAATAACGGTGTCTGTTCTGCATTTGGAAGGAAATGGGTTTATATACTTATAACACTTCAGACTGACTGTGGACTTCCTACAAGTAACAAGGGAAAGTGTCAAACAGAATGTCTGTTGGAAATAAGTATGTTAAAACCCATAGGCCTGAATAATTTCGGCCTGAATAATTTTGGCCTGAGTGTCCTAGCAGTGCTGGCTCAGTATTCAGAGATAGAAAGAGTACTAAGACGCTGTCAATATTACAAAGGAGGTGTTGTATAATTGAATGAGGCCAATTAGAATAACTCCTAGCTTAAGTAAAATCACATCATTTCAAAGTTGCTTCAAGGTATTCCAAAGCTGTTTTAAGTCTGCTACCTCCCTGGGGCCTGGGTTAAAGATGTGATGAGAAAACTTCCTCCCTAGTACGGTCCTCAGATTATTCTCCATTATTTTTCATGTAGGCAGGGATGAATTTGCAATAAGAACCCCAAAAGCAAGCAAGAAAGACTTCAGGGCCTTGGGAAAACTGTTTAAGGGATAAGGAACAGAAGTAGTGTTCTCCTCTATCCCTCCGGTTGCAGGAAATGATGAGGGAAGAAACAAGAAGATCCAGCAGATCAATACCTGGCTCTGAGACTGGTGTCACTAGCAGAATTCTGGGGATTGTGATCATGGGTTGGTCTACATAACTCAAGGCCTTCTGGCAACAGATGGGATACACTTGTCTCAGAGAGGGGAAAGGATCTTTGTTCAGCAGTTGACAGGACTCATTGAAAGAGCATTAAACTAAAATTGAAGGGGAAAAGAGATAAAACCGGGCTCAATAGAGATAAGTCTGGGGATGGCATGCCAAAGCTGGGGGACAGTGTGCTAGCGAGGTCCTTCAGTGTGCTCCACAATGTGCTGAGTACACTGGAACATGTACTTATGCACACAACACCTTAGCCATCTCAGTGGAGGTACGGGATGGAAATCTGTGCAGCAGCAAAGACACAAGAATCACAGAATCACAAAATGAGAGGGGTTGGAAGGGACTTTTGGAGATCAACTAGTCCAACCCCCATGCCAAAGCAGGTTCACCTAAAGCAAGTCGGACAGGAATGCAGCCAAGTGGGTTTTGAATATCTCCAGAGAAGGAGACTCCACAACCTCTCTGGGCAGCCTGTTCCAGTGCTCTGCCACCTCATGGTAGTTTTTCCTCATGTTGAGATGNTTTTGGAGATCAACTAGTCCAACCCCCATGCCAAAGCAGGTTCACCTAAAGCAAGTCGGACAGGAATGCAGCCAAGTGGGTTTTGAATATCTCCAGAGAAGGAGACTCCACAACCTCTCTGGGCAGCCTGTTCCAGTGCTCTGCCACCTCATGGTAGTTTTTCCTCATGTTGAGATGGAATTTCCTGTGTTCCAGTTTGTGACCGTTGCCCCTTGTCCTGTCACTGGGCACCACTGAGAAGAGTCTGGCCCCATCCTCTTGACACCCACCCTTTAGATAGTGATAAGCATTGATGAGATCCTCTCTCAGCCTTCTCCAGACTAAACAGACCCAGGTCTCTCAGCCTTTCCTCATCAGAGAGGTGCTCTATTCCCTTGATCATCTTCATAGCCCTCTGACAGACTCTCTCCAGCAGTTCCATGTCTTTCTTGAACTGGGGAGCCCAGAACTGGACACAGTACTGCAGATGTGGCCTCACCAGGGCAGAGTAGAGGGGGAGGATGACCTCCCTCCACCTGCTGGACACGCTCTTTTTAATGCACCTCGGGAGACCATTGGCTTTCTTGGCCACAAGGGCACATTGCTGGCTCATGGTCAACTTGTCGTCCACCAGGACTCTCAGGTCTGTCTCTGCAGAGCTGCTTTTCAGCAAGTCAGTCCCCAACCTGTACTGGTGCAGGGGGTTATTCTTCTCCAGGTGCAGGATCCTACACTTGCCCCTGTTGAACTTCATTATGTTCCTCTCTGCCCAGCTCTCCAGCCTGTCCATATTTCACTGTACAACAGCACAAACTTCTGGTGTGTCAGCCACTCCTCCCAGTTTTGTGTCACCAGCAAACTTGCTGATGGTACACTCTGTCCCCTCACCCAGGTTGCTGATGAATAGGTTGAATAAGACTGGACCCAGTACTGACCAGTACTGGGGGGAACACTGCTAGCTACAGGTCTCCAACTGGACTCTGCACTGCTGATCACAACCCTCCAAGCTCTGCCATTCAGCCAGTTCTCAATCCACCTCACTGTCCACTCATCTAACCCACACTTCCCAAGCTTACCTAGGAGGATGTTATGGAAGAGAGTGTCAAAAGCCTTGCTGAAGTTGAGGTAGACAACGTCCACTGCTCTCCCCTCATCCGCCCAGCCAGTCATGCCATCATAGAAGGTTATCTGATTGGTCAAGCATGGTTTCCCCTTGGTGAGTCCATACTGACCACTCCTGATAGCCTTCTTTTCCTCCACATGCTTAGAGATGACATCCAGAGTGAACTGTTCCATCATTTTTCCAGGGATGGAGGTGACACTGACTGGCCTGTAGCTTCCCGTGTCCTCTTTCTCGCCCTTTTTGAAGACTGGACATTGGCTTTCCTCCAGTCCTCATGCACCTTTCCCATTCTCCATGACCTTCCAAAGATGATGGAGAGCGGCTTAGCAATAACATCTGCCAGGTCCCTCAGCACTTGTTGGTGCATCCCATTAATTTGTGGGTGTCAAGTTTGCCTAACTGATCTCTAACCCGATCCTTCTTGATCAAGGCAGATTCTTCCTTTCTCCAGGCTCTCTCTCTTACCTTCAGGACGTGGGATTCCTGAGGCCCGTCCTTAGCAGTAAAGACTGAAGCAAAGGAGGCATTCAGTAACTGCCTTCTCTGCATCCTCCATCACCAGGGCACCCACCTCATTAAGCAGCAGGCCCACATTTTCCCTAGTCTTCCTTTTGCTACTGATGTACTTGAAGAAGTCCTTCTTGTTGTCCTTGACATCCCTTGCCAGGTTTAATTCCAAGTAAGCCTTAGCCTTCCTTGTTGCATCCCTGCATACTCGGAGTTCCTATACTCCTGCCAAGTATCAGTCCCTTCTCCCACATTCTGTAAACTGTCTTCTTCCATCTGAGTTTTTCCAGAATCTCCTTGCTCATCCATGCCTGTCTCTTGCCTCTTTTGCCTGATTTCTTGCTCATAGGGACGCCCTGATCTTGAGCTTGGAGGAAGTGGCACTTGAATATTAACTGGCTCTCTTGTACCCCCTTTTATTCTATAACCTTAGCCTATGGGATGCCTCCAAGTAGGTCTTTGAAGAAGTTATTGATGTTTTAGAAACCATGGAAGCACCTGAGAACAGTCACATGGGAATCAGGGCTTTTCCCTCCAAAAATGTGACGGCGTCAACAGACCAAGGGAAAGGCCTCTACACCAATGTACACATCACGGGCAACAAACAGGAGGAGCTGGGCAAGAGGATCAAGTGCTCCCTCAGTAAGTTTGCAGACAAAACCAAGTCGGGCAGCAGTGTTGATCTGCCTGAGGGTAGGAGGGCTCTACAGAGGGATCTGGATAGGCTGAATTGATTGGCCAAGGCCAATGGTATGAGGTTCAACAAGGCTAAGTGTCCGGTCCTGCACTTCTGACACAACAACCCCATGTGGCACTACAGGCTTGGTGAGGAATGGCTGGAAAGCTGCCCGGTGGAAAAGGACCTGGGGGTGTTGGTCAACAGGCAGCTGAATATGAGCCAGCGGTGTGCCCAGGTGGCCAAGAAGGCCAATAGCATCCTGGCTTGTATCAGAAATAGTGTGGCCAGCAGGACTGAGAAGTGATTGTACCTCTGTTCTTGGCACTGGTGAGGCCCAACCTCAAACACTGTGCTTGGGCTCCTCAATACAAGAGAGACATTGAGGTACTGCAGCACGTCCAAAGAAGAGCAAAGAAACTGTTGAAGGGTCTAGAGAACAAGTCTTACGAGAAGCAGTCGTGGAAACTGGGGTTGTTTAGTCTGGAGAAAAAGAGGCTGAGGGAGACGTTATTGCTCTTTACAGCTACCTGAAAGGAGATTGTAGTGAGGTGGGGCCTGGTCACATCTCCTAGGTAATGAGTGATAGGACAAGAGGAAACAGCCTCAAATTACACCAGGGAAGGTTTAGATTGGATATCAGGAAAAAATTTCTTCACCAAATGGGTTGTCAAGCATTGGACCACGCTGCCCAGGGAAGTGGTGGAGTCACCATCCCTGGAGATATTTAAACAATGTGTAGATGTGGCACTTAGGANAGAGTCTGAGGGAGACGTTATTGCTCTTTACAGCTACCTGAAAGGAGATTGTAGTGAGGTGGGGCCTGGTCACATCTCCTAGGTAATGAGTGATAGGACAAGAGGAAACAGCCTCAAATTACACCAGGGAAGGTTTAGATTGGATATCAGGAAAAAATTTCTTCACCAAATGGGTTGTCAAGCATTGGACCACGCTGCCCAGGGAAGTGGTGGAGTCACCATCCCTGGAGATATTTAAACAATGTGTAGATGTGGCACTTAGGAACGTGGTTTAGTGGTGGACTTGGGATTGTTAGCTTTATAGTTAGACTTGATGATCTTAAAGGACTTTTCCAAGCTAAATGATGCTATGATTCTATGAATCTAAGTTACATGTAGTCAATGTCCTAAAAAATCTTAAAAGAGAAACATATTATATAGTCGACACTGTTGTAGGAAAATTAACCTTGAAAAACAAACACAATTTCATCCTTACAGGAGACCAAAAAATCTAAAAATGGTAAGATTAAACATTAAAAATTTTGGCTATTATTCTCTGAACATAAAGCTTCTATGGCTCAATACATTATGACATTCCTGTTAAAAAATGGCACCAAACATTTTAAATCAATGTGCTAACTGGAACAAGAAATACTACTATTTTGAACAAAGTCAATAACTCACCTGAGACAAACATCGATGTAGATATTAAATTGCAAGGAAATGAGTGGGAGAAAGATTTCTCAGAATCTGTGTCAATGAATGGAGAAACAGGAGTTCAGAGAGGGCTGCCCACAGACCAAGAAAACAGACAAGGTCACTGGTCATCGTCCGTAGTCCGGGGTCTAATACCAGTCTAACACCAAAGGAAAATATCAGGATGCTGACCTATAAGTAGTCCTGTGGGTCTCGCATCCTGCATATACTTTCAAGTGAGCTAGTATATTCTTTGGTAGAGAATGGAATAAAATCTGGCAGTGGTGTTTTCAGAAGGATGAGTGAAAAATTATAAACCTGAGCGACAGAAATATTTATGAGCAGAGGAGAGGAGCAGTTAGTTACCTTGCAGCAAGAGACTTCTTAAAAAGGAGCAATGAGTCAGCTATGGTGTCTAAGTGTCATCATGAGAGAATACAGAGTATTAAAGACATAATGCTGATGGGAAGGTATTAAATAGGACAGAAGGAAAATACCAAGGAAGGAGCTGTGGCTCCCGACCTTCATGCTGAAGTTTAGTTTAGAAATAGTGTCACCACTGCTAGGGTTACTAATTGTACTAAGGACAGTGGTTCACTGTCCAAGTCCAAACAACTTCTATATCTGGAAAGAATGTTTTGCTTGCACAAAAACTACTGTCTGCAAGAACTGAGTGAAATTCAATGACTACCAGCATACTGAAGGCTAAGATAATGTTGTCATCCCCATGTCCCTATCCTTTGGCAGAGAGAATAAGTTCCTCTGCCAGTGAACAAGATGAGACAACCACCAAGGTGAGAGAGCCACCAAGCCTTCTATTGTCCTCTTTGGTCAATAATCTGAAGGTCAAAACCTCAGTCCTTCCCAGCTGGTGTCTCCTGAGATGACAAGGGTGGCACTGCAAGCCATTCCAAGGCCACCATGCCTACTCCCTCCTCATGCACTGCAGGGCAGGCTGAATTATAAATCTGAAGAAATAGTGCTGTAAACCATTTTGGAGGAAATTATTTGTGTTTCCTCTAAAAGGCAGCTTACGCTTCAGGGAGAGACAATACCCTCCAAGAGACCTCTCCCAAGTGAAAGAATTTTTTCAATTTGTTTGTGGGGATTTTTTTCTAAAAAGAAATGGTAAAGGGGATAAGTCCCTGTATAATGTGTCCTTTAAGGCAGAGTTGTACTGAATTCTTTTCTTGGTTTCTTTTAATGTGGGAGTTATGCTCTAAAAAAAACAACTCTGTAGAAATGTCACATTCCTCCAAAATCTGTCTGCTTCTTGTGTGTTTTTGAGAAGTAGCTCCTGCTTTTTCTGACAAAAGGAATGTTTCACTTCTGTTACCACTGCAAAGCCAATTCGAGCATGGAACAGGGAGTGGGACTCGGGCTGTCCTTGTGCATCAGAAACAGCACTGCACCTAATTTGCAAACATAGAACATTTATGACTGGCAAGTATATAAGAGGCAGCCTGGCTTTTGAATTCCAGCTTGGACATGAAGGATTGGCAATAGGGAGAAATTTATTTTGATTCTGAGCAAATGTGATCTAAAAGCAGTTTAACAAGAAGTCACACTTACACCTATTTTATAGTAATAAGAGATATCAAGCTAATAATCAGCAGTAAATAAGATAGAGCCCCAAGGAATATTCTCATAACACTAGATTCCTTTTATCCAAACAGTCATGTCTTTAAAAAATTTCCAGCTTTGAATAAGCAATCAGTTCTATAACTTTGACTGACTGACCCCCTGACCACAGTTGACAATATACACTTACATAGCTGTTTTTATAAATATAAAGAATATTGGAGCTAAGGAAAAAAAATAAGAAAAAGAAAAAAAGAGAGAAAAAATTATATTGGAAAATGGTAGTCGCAAGAGGGCAGGAGAAACAGGAGAGTGGAAGGTGAAATGGTGAAACAGTGAAACATACATTTCAGAGGGGCTATAACATTCACTGTAAGGGAACGTATAGATGCATATTTATGAAAATACTACTACACTTCAAACCCAGAAATTACATTTATGCTTCTTTTCCATTTTTATTCTGTGCCTACTTTTAACATTTTTAGATGGAGGACATGCATGAAGACTCAGAATCTATGTCTGCACAGATTTTACTGCTTTTTTTTTTTTTATTCTGCTGGTATTATCTTTGTAGGCTACTATGTTTCCAACAGGAAAATCTTTTTGCTAGTAACAGAGATAGCTAACAGAGGTAAATAATGTAAATCAGGCTGTATGGCTTGCATTTTGCTCTGCTGATTACTACAGATTAGTGCAACAATATTTTCTTATCTTAAGGAAAATATTTTCCTTTGAGGACAGACATAACCTGTAGACAGATCTGATCACAAAGGGAAGGACAACAGGATGGGCAGCAGGACCATCATATCAAAGACACAACTTCCTGAATTCTGAATTGGCTCAGTCCAAGTGTAATGTAGAAGTATTGTTATGCAGGAGGCCAGACAGGCCTTCATATGAGTCTTCACTTGGTCCTCAAATGTGGCCTCCACACTGAAGAATATAACTGTCTAGTTTGAGCCAACAACTTAATGACATCCTCTGTGACTGGCCAGAGATGAGGACATAACCTACAGTGCCACTGAAAGGCATTTGGGTAAAAAGTATATGAGTGGACAAATTTTTCCATTTTGCAGCCTGTGACTTAGTTTGCAATTTTGACTCCTGTCCATTTCCAAACAAAAGATGTCTGCATTTGCTAGTCAATACGTAACCACAATGCCAAGTTTGTCTATTATTTTCCCTTTATATTTTCTTCAGGGATTCTTTCACTCTAAGGCAGAAATAAGATTTCAGTCAAGCCCAGACAACCCTATAGCTCAGAATGAAGTTCTTGTTTTAAATATAAATTATAGTGGTTTTGTTTCAGCTTTATTTTATAGTCAAGGAAGGAATGAATGAACAAACAAAGCACTGAAGGAACAAAGGAAATTTGACTCTGCATAGGACACAGGACTTTGCTGTAATGGTTTTTTATAAACAAAACCTATTCAGCATCGAGAAACCCTCTGTTGGCTTATAAGCGTTTTTCACACAGCCATTGTTTTACTCCCACATCTTACAGGTATTTTTCTAGGATCCTCCTTAAAATCCGCAAGCATCTGTTCAGAAAGAGTCAGAACATGTTTTAAGGACAAAAAGAAAGCTCTTTGCTTCAGAAGACTCACAAAGCTCCCAGTTCGTATTTGCAGGTCCTGAATCCCTTGTTTCCAGTGAACAGGAGAAAAAGAACAAAAATATTTGTAAGAGTATACATATATGGGGATTTTTACTTACTAGGAAGTGGACAATTTTCTGAATGCTTGGTGTTTTCTTTTTTTTTTTTTTTTTTTTTTCCTAAAATCACTCTTTTTCCATCTTGGTATCTGTTTTCCCTCAAACTGTACATGTGGACTGTCTGGCTCTCTCTGAACTTCCCAGGCATTAGGTTCCCTTTGCTTTTTCCTGGGTGGTACTTTGGCTATTTCTAATTAGCTTTATGCTTTGATAAGACCCATACCTGCCTCTTAGGCTCGCAGGTGATTCTTCGCAGGGGACTTGCCAAGTCCCGAAGCATTTAACTCACCCTCCTTTCGATATCCATGCCAGCCTGCCCAGCTTCAAAACACCACCTCTGCTAAAATCTCTGGGCCACGTCACAGCCCTTGTAGGGCTCTTCAGCTCTGCAGGCACAAGGCAGGCAGAACCTGGGTCGGGGGACTGAAGATACCCACTCGCTCGCCCCTGCCACAGTGTGGTCCCTGCCCACACATGCTGCACGAAGACACGCTCCTCTCCCCACTCTGCTGCTGCCCTCAGCTGCCCTTACATGCACAAGACACATGTTCCCAGACTTCCCACAAGCGGCTGTCTGGTTTCCCCCCTCAAAGCTCTTACTGGTGGTCATAAATCTCCTGAAGACTCGGTATCCGTCCCTCTTTAGGACCCTTGTCTGTGTGCAGCTTAATTATGTGAGTGTCTTTTTTGAAGTTTTGGGGCTTGCAGTACTTTTGTAGTGCCTTGTGCATTTGTTTTTATTCACAAAGCATACAGATTACAGCAAATTGAATGAATTACAGCTAGGATGTCTACACTCCCAAGGGTCACATCTCAGGCAATTGGCTGGTCAAAGCAGCTTCTTTGTTCTGTAATGCTTATGAGCCTTTAATTCAGGACACTGGGGGACTCGGCAATTCCTGGAAGTAGTCTATACAGCCACATATCTTCCCATTGCTTATTGTTGGTGTGTCACATGCAATAATGTCGCAGCCACTGGAGCGGGGGAGAGGTCTGACAGACTCCTCCATGCCCTACCATCTGGACCTACATCTCTGCACCCAGAACAGGATGAAGATTCCATCTCACCAAATTCAGTAAAAAGGAAGAAAAGAAACAACCTGCTTGGCAGCCTGCAACACAGAGCACCTTCCTCATTTTTACTTCTTGCTGTAGGTATTTCCCTGCTTGCCAAAATGTTCTTCCTTCCATCCCTAGCAACTCTCACAGCCCTGAAAACAAAAGGGTGAAAGCACACAGTGCTGACAGGCACGTTCTGCATTTAGATTCTGGGACATTTAGCCTGCAGCGTTCTTGCTAATTTTATTCTCTTGGCATCCCACTGACTGTGGTTGGCTCTAGGTCTCCAAAACTTTTTTCCCCCCATTACTTATTTTCATGAGGCACGAGAATGAAGAAAATTTGAGTCATGGAGGTCTCTCATATCGACTATGAAAAGTAAGTTAAACTGGCTTTTGTGCATCCAAAGATTGTAACCTAGCCCTTGCAGTTTTGCCTTTATTTCCTGTCTTGGCTTAAAATTCTATTCATCTATAGAAAGACCAGGGAACTCCCAATTATACTAGGGTGAAAGGATGGTTTCATCTTCCTTCTTTTTTCTTTTTAATGCATTTTTTAAGTTAATAGGCAACAATTGCGATTCTCCCAAATGACAGAGAAAGTATTTTCCCTCATCCTGCCTCTTTCTCCAGTTATTCTTGAACTGGAAAGCGCATACTCTGCCTACTAGCATAATTTTACAATAACTGGGGGGATGAGGAAGTTCTTATTGTGTGCAATGAAGAAACGATAGTGACGACTTCGGACACTCCAAATTAATTAATTTTAGGCTGTATATAACAGTAGGGTGAGGCCCTGGAGATTCCCATTTGTTGCAGCATGTAAGTGCAAACGTTACTATGCTCTGAAAATACCATCCATGCATGAATGTATCATTTTCAGAGGAAATGAGCCTAAAGGAGCTGTCTCAATCAATAATCACACTAACAGTGAATCTCTGAAGAGAACTTATTCTCCCCGCAGGTGGATTATTTGCTGGGAATGTGTGTGAGGTTTCAGATAGAAATTTTCTGCCCTGAAACTTCCTGCCAAGTGCTGCTTTATTCCCACCCTACATATAGGGGTAGTTACTGATCCCTTGAAGTACCTAAATTTTTGTTAATTAAAAAAAGTCTTGCAACTGGGGGTTTATACATTTATCAATCAAGTATGAGGAAGCCTCAGTTCTGTTTTCGTAGACTTACACTTCTCTAAAGAATAAAGGTTATGCTGAATGGTCATACACTGAAAATTATAAAATGCAGAAAAGACAAGGCTGTATAGAATTTCCTCTCCAGGTCATCAAATTTTAACACTGTCCATATACTTGCTAGCAAGTTTTACAAAATTGGTGAATATTAATTTTCTGTGTTTCAAATCAGATTAGATGCTCCATTTATTGTAACATCTTTTTTGCCCCTGCTGAGTCTCAAAGCATTCTGGCAAGTTCTGCCCTGATTTATAACCATTCAGTTCTCAGAATGGCATGGTTAAATCCAGAATTTATTGAATTATTTGAGCAAGCTGCCTGAAAGCCAGCATTTCTCTGAAAATACGACAGATCTAGTCAAAAGCTTCAAGAATCTGAATAGCAGGGCCAGGCTGTAAAACTCTTAAATGTACAACCCAGCTAGTTAAGCTGGGGTAGAAGGGGTAGGGGAAGCAGAAGTCTGCCTTTGGGCCTAAAAACAAAAAAAAAATCCACCCACAGCAGATATATGGTTGGGCTTTAATCCAGGCAGAGTGACTGCGTACACATATCTGGGCCTCCCTCCTGTGCAGAAAGGGTCCGTTTTATCCCACTGTCCAAAAGGAGCAGCAGGGTGCCATTTTGTGGGGGCAGAGGAGAGCTATCAATCCTTTCAGTAATCATAGGATCTGCAAATAATAATCTACAGGCTCCTCTGTTCTAACCTCCTTTCAGTGCAGGAGCATAACCCCTTTTGTATTTCTACCAGCATTTTATCCGGTCTGGCTTTTCATGTTCCATGGGACAGAGTCTCTGCTCCTCCCTGGGGGGATTATTTCACACATAATAGCTCTCATGGCCAGGAGGTTTCCTCCTCTAAAATCTCTCCTACTGTTCTTAGCTAACTTCTATTGCTAAGCCGTTGTAAATAATTCCTCTCTATTGATGATGCGTCCATCTCCACATATGTTCATGCAGAAGGTCACCACAGTTTCTCATCCTCCAAGGGTTTGGTCATATTTAAAATACTTAATTCTTCAAGAAAGCTGTCTGTGTTCCATTTCCACAGCAGCTCTCCTCAACCCTGAATTCCCCCTCCTGTCAATACCGTGCTAGCAGCACCATTTGGTGCAGCGTTTTGCCAGAGGATGTTTCAGGCACAATCACAGCACCTTACTGGCCATTGCTGCCCTCCCTCCCCCCGCTTTTTGACATGAGTCAGTAGACAGCCCTATTTCACCAGCGTGTTTTAGTGCATAGGTTTATGTATGATAAGCATAAACCAAGTAACAAGTCCACCTGTGAATGCTGAAAAGGAACTCACTGTCATTTGTTTGTTAGGTGCTGTTGTGAGCCTCAGCACAGCAGCAATAGGTAATGGGCTCTTGCATGCCTAAATGATTATCTGAGACTCAGCACAGTGGCTTCTTCATGTGTATTTTGTCGTTTAGGCAGCGAAAGGCACAACAAAACCTCAGTGGAAAAGTCTGGTTTACGTTACCCAGTTAGCTAACTCAGGAGCACTCTAGATCCTTCCTTCTTGACTGGGTAACTGTTTCAGGTTATCTTTCCACAGATTTAAATGGTTTACATTGTTTCCTAACCAAATAATTTTTATTCAGTTTCTCCACCTTCTGCTGCAGTCGTTCCATAGTCTCATTATGTGCTCAGTTCCTCCCAGGCACTTAAATATTGCTCATAAATGTTGATACCAAGCTCATTACTTCCTCTCTTCAGTCACCAATTAAAAGACCAATTTAGACCCACAATAATCCTTGATCCTAGTAAAGATCATTAAAGACATCTCCTACTAACACAGTGTTTTCCCAGAAGCTGTAACCTTTGCTTTTGCCTCTCCACAGGAAGGACATTGTCAGAGATGCAAGCTTTCCCATCCAGCCCTTTTGCAAGAGATGAACCATGGTATGTGGGAAAGGATGACATATCTGAAATATGTTTCATTTTGTATAATCTTAAGACTTCATGATGCAAATATCTCTGAGAGGATTTCACTAGCTGTGAAAAGATGCCTAGGACTCCCAGTTAGAGATTTAAGCAGTGATTTCAGAAAGAAGTGTAAATGAATCTTGACAGCTCAATTCATGCTAAGTAGGAGGCTACCAGTACTGCAAGGGAAGACCTCTGAAGAGAGAGCTATGCAAACACTCCATTAGAAAGAGAATGCACTTCTTGTACTCTAATCTATAACCAAACACAAAGAAGGAATTTAGCACAAAACCAAAGAAGCTGTGCCTGCGTTACACCTGCCTTCACATAAACAAATCCAAACATGGGTTTTCAAGACCTCGTCTGAGTTTTCCCTGTAAGCAGGTGAATTAAACCAGTGAGACATTCTGCCTGATGCCACCTTGGGTCACATCAGACAGCTTTTTGAGTGCTCATGTATATGTCTTTCAATAGCATCACAAGGGCAAAGGCTATAGCAGGAGAGGATCTTACAAAGAAATTACAAGCTGGTTTATACACAACTGCTAATCACTTTTTTCATGGTTTGCCCACAAACTGAGTCATGTGTGAGTGGTTAGAAGCTTATTCTACCCAGGCAAGGAAAAAAAGAAGGGTAAATTGCTGGGTTTTTAAGGGAGGGAGGCAATGGAATTGCAAAGGAAGGGAAGAAAAGTAAGAGCAGAAGGGACAGGAACATATGATGTAGCAGAGAAGACAACTGACACAAGAGATGGTTGAAGTAAAGAAACTAAAGTAAATAAACTACAGTAAAGTAATCTAAAGTAAAAAAACCTGATCTCTCAGAGTAGGGTTAGTTTTAAATATCTCCTGTTACAGACTGGCAGTTAGATCTTACCATATCATTGATCTTTTGTATCACTAAGGATATAGCATTTCTTCTAGTGTGTCTTTGTTTAGTTCTTCATTTGCCAGCTTTACAGGACTGTACTAAGAATTGACACGTGTTAAGGTTGTAAAGAGCTCAAGTGCTATAATAGTGCCCTGGGCAGAGATTTAGGTAGGATGTAAAATGCCTAAGTTCCAGGTATTTACTTCTGACAGGCAGGATGCTCTGTTACTCTTAGGTTATATTCCTCTATAGCTTTGCTAAATCTAGAGAAACACACAGCTCTTGTGAACTGAATTCCAAATCAACTCAGTTATAATTGTAGTTCTGACAAACCATCTGGTGTCTTACTGGCATGGTCTTTATATTGTTAGAGCAAAATTATTCCAATCAGGACTGCTTCTTTCTATGATGCAGAGATACTAATCTTGCTTCAGGTCTGAAAACAAATTCCTTCTTTTCTCATAGCCCTTTGCTAAGGACTCTCCAGTACCACAGCGCTTTACTGAAATGCGGGGTGTGATACCCAGAAGGTACCAGGAGAATCAGGTGGCCAAGCAAACTAAGGTCAAAAGTTGTGAAATCAACATTGCTGATTCTGGATATACAAAAACTTGTTTAAATCACAGGAGCAAGGCTATAACTACCTTAGTAGGTCTTTATGTACTCCATCTGAGCTAATTCTGATTTCTGTAGCGGCACAGGAATTTTTACCTTGCAACTTATGTTAAGCATTTAGCACTAGTATTACAGGCCCAGAAGCACTCGTCTCACTAGATCAGTGGCCAACAACTTCATGATTCATGCTCTAGGGCTGCCTCCAAGTTGACATGAAGAGAAGTCCCAGGCATGAATCCAGCTGAGTGTGACACAGGTTTGGTTGGCTCTGTCAACTTTGTTTTAACAAAACAGCGGCATCATTTTACCTAGAACAAGCATCTCAGATACCGTGTTTACCAATGCCTGTTACTTCAGAATTTCATTTTGCTTTCGTTGTTCCAGAAAGCATAGTGGTTTCAGGCTCAAGTTTCGTCTGTGTTCATGTCCTAGGATTTACTTCTCTCTGGGTTTAGGATTATGACTAGGAGCTGAAGAAGACCTGTGCCCTTTTCAGGCCACTAGCCAGATAGGCAGGCAGCCTAGCAGGTCAATTCCTTATTTTGTGTCTGGGTCTCCACAATTATAAAACTTGGAAAAGGGTTTTAACCCCCCCTTTATAAAACATCTTTTAGCTATTAGGAGTACTGTTATTGGCAAAATAATTGGAGGCGTTGTAAGTGTGGAAAATATTGTCTGTCAGTCGAGGAGAGGAGATCATGTGAAAAGGGTTGTTTTATTTGCCTCATAGTGAAACACATTTTGGAAATCTCTCATCAACATAATGAAGCAATGTGGGGAATTTGATACTGAGGCAAGTAAGAATGATGCGGTGTAACCAAATTGCAATGTGGCATCCTGATGTACATCAGTTTTGTTAGTGTTTCCACAGTCCAGAATTAAGAAAACATGGTTTGATATTAACCTGTGTTTGAAGATTGAAATAATGCATCTCATAATGTTCAAAGACAATTCCTCAAGTAGAAAAATTCTACCATGTACCACCCTTGGCTAATGCAAAGCTGAAAATGGCTTGGCCAGCAAATTTTTTGCAAATTAAGGTTATATATGAATGCCTCTCTTCAAATCAAAATATGTTGGTGATGTCCAGGATGCAAATTGTGTGAGGGCAAATGTAACATGCAAGGACAAGAACAATATTTTCTTGCAATTTTGGGAGGCTCTTGGCTGCAAGTGGCAAAAGCAAATTGCAAACTACAGCACGTGAATACCACACTGCTGGAGTAAATAATTTCAAACTTCTTTGGCCTTCATTCTTTAATTCTGTGATGTACGTCCTTTGTCAGAAGGCAGAAGATGCCACAGAAGCTTTGTACTTGGAAGACAAAGAAACACGTCAAAGAGCCTCTCCATGTTTTTAACTATGCACATCCAGGTGTTATTGCAAATACAGGCAAATATGAGTAGGCATCTACATAGTAGGCTGATGTTCAAAACACAGAAGGTACGAACTTGGAGCAAGAGCAATGGCACAATGCACATGCGCACACAGACACCCGCCCGCCTGAGAGCACTAACATCTTGCACCCATTACTTGTCCTGTGATACAGACATAATCTAGTTAAAATGGAAATGTATTATGAAAGTCAAACAATTAATTGATCCAGGAAAGGTTGTTTCATGTTTTGTGTAAATCAAAGCTAAAAATTCATTTTAGGGACACTGCCGTATTGTAGACTAAACAGAGTTTGGCATGGGCGCAGGGCTTGGTGTGGGTGTTAAAGTTGTTCTGCACTACACATGGTCAGTAATCCTCAGCAGAAATGTTAACTCAATTTGTCAGTATTATCTTTATGTCAACAGTAATGCTTAAATATTTACAATAGACATAGTACTCTGAGGGTTCGTAACGCAAGATAAATTGGAAAAATGCTAACAAAATGGATGGTACTAATACAAGCCCTTGGCACTTTGTACTCTCAATTTTATACACAATAGGGTTTGCCTGAAAGTTGGGTTTTATTAGGCTCTATGGTTTATTTGCTACCCCCAACTTTTGCCAAAATGAAGCAGAAATTTGTGTAATCATTGTGAAAACAGAAATGCATTCAGTTAATGATGCATGAGGACTCGGTCCACAAGAGGCATAGATTTTTACAGATATGTTCTGGACCAATTTCAGTCTTTGTATAAATGAGTATCAGTACCACAGACCTTAAACTGAGTTGCACCTGTTTATATACTGGCAGAATTTGGCCTTGTGTCACCAAAAAAATTATAAATATGCAATATATCTTTTTTTAGATAACATGTTCCATATGTAATATCACTCCAAATGCATTACAAGATAAATAAAACAACTGTAAATTTTGCAAATAACTAAGAAGATAGAGGGGAAAAAAATAACTCGGGAAAATATTTTCGAACCAGCTCTGAAAATAAAGGAACAATATAACAAAAGGAGACAGTCTCCCTTGACTCTCTCCCTTTGTTACTCTCCATTTTTCAGATTCATTGTCATATGTTCTTCTAATGAACCCTTTTAATGAATGATAGGCTGTGAGAGCCAAGCATTTGTTTCAATCATGCGTGATTTTTGCATTCCCCTTAACCTTGACTCTTTTCCCTGTTTACCTTTCTGATTCTAAATTGTCCCTCAGCATTTTTTCACCCCTATACCTATATCCTCCCACTGCCTCAATCACAAAAATCATCTCAGTATTTCCTCCAGTCGTAGTTCACCAGATAGCAGCACATGAGGAATGTCACTGACTATTTTGACATAGTGGTTTTAACAAAAAAAATTGTAACCATGCCTTCCCCTGGATCAGACAAATTTACTTCCCATTTAGAAGTATTTACAATAGTTTTACATTACTTTCATAGCTTTGTTGTGTCCTACATATCGTTATTCCTCTATTCCTTCATGGCATTTTGCTCCAGCACTTTCTACAACTGGTTTATTATCTGTTGCCTTGCTACTACTCATACCAGAACCTGCCATCTTGAAAAGTTTGTCCCTTCCTCATTGCCTGTTCTTGTTTTTAAGCCTGAAAGTGTTTCAGAATACAATTTTTTAGGTATTCTGTGCCCCACAGGAGGACATAGATAACATAATGCAACAAAATACTGTGTCACAAAAAAGATTTCAGATTTTCTGCTACTATTTTCTATTATGATTACATACCATTTTATTGGGTAAAAATCTTGTATTTTGTTCATGTAGTTTTTCTTCACCTCCCTGTTTCCTCAACTTTCATAACCTGCTAGTCATGATTTGACTGTGATATTGCGTAAAACTGAATAAATTGTCCAAATTAGTAATAATTAAGAGATATGTTAGAAACAAATATGTTAGGAAGTCCTGTGCAAAACATCTCTTTTCAGAGATGACTGAACTAGAACGTTTTGACAAGTGAGTAGCAACTCAATGTCAAACTCCCCTAAAACATTTCTTTCCCTGCTCCAAGAGAGTATCATCTCAAGGAAATAAACCCAGAGAGGCAACAACAGAAGAAAACATGCTTCAAAGCATCTATACTGGACTCAGACAAGAGTTGTTATGTCATCAATTTGCAAGACCTCAACCTGTTTCCACACACATTTGCTTTTTTTTTCTTCCTCTTGGTCACTTCTGCCTCCCAAAAACTCTGTAATGCTTTACTTTAAACTATTCAGTTTAAAGCTGATATATATTTACACACCCAAAGATTCACATACTTTTAAATAGGTCTGATCATAGTGAGAAAAGGGTAAATGCCATCCAGCCCCTTCCTACTTACACACACACATATTTCCTATCTATAGAACACTCACTGTTCTTTAATTAGGGAAGCCAGCTGGGATTCGAAAATTTCTTTGAAGGAAGCACAGAAGCAATGTTTAGAAAATGTATGAAATCCCATCTTGTCTTTGAGCTGTCACTCAGGCTTTGAGTCTTTTGCCCTGTATTCTATTTGCTATTCTTATTCTGGACCTTGATATCCGATTCCTGTTTCTGTAATTTCCATCTTTTGTTCACAAGTCTATTCTCTTCACAATAACACTATTCAGATAAGGTATGTCTTTGAGTTGTCAGCTACTACTTTTTTTTTTCCCCCTCCTTGTAAAGATCCCATTAGTGCTTTGGGATTCTGTGTTACAAATGTACAAAGCAAGAGTGGTCTGCTGAAATATTGCAGCTCACTTTTCAGTACTGCGTCAGATAGCATTAGCAGGGAGTTTTTATAGTTTACCTTGCAAATGATGGAAACCAGTCTTTGTTAAACAAAAGAATGAAGGGAGCCCAGCAAAATATATATTTATAGTACATTGCTTGTGCGTTATGGTGTCCTGGCACTGGAGGAAAAATGTAATAGGATTATTCCTAGATAAGGCACCTTGCAACTATAACATATGCATGTTGTGACACTTTGCCCATATAATCATTATTCAGTTCAAAATGGTATACTTTCAAGGTTTAAAAAGTAAAAAGATCAGAGTGATGACCTTGAACTGCACAGCAAAAGACTCAGCGTGCCTTTATTATGTCTCCTCTCACCACAGGGATTGTATTTTTTTTAGGTACACATTGCCCAGCAAAATGGATCAGCACTGCCGTAATGCAAGTAATAAATCTATAAGAAACCCCACTGCATTTCAAATAATTTAAAAAACAATAAGAAGGTGATGTTTTGTACTGTAGACCTTGGATAGAAATATATGGTGCATATTTATATAGGGAAGCTCCAAGACCTACAACTTGGTTCCTTGTCAGTCTTTTGCTTTGTGACTTTCAGCAGACCACTTATATCTACAAATACATCATCTTATCTACCTTTGACACAGGAATGTTACCATTTGCATCAAAAAAGACTTGATTCAAGGGTGTAATATCATTTAACAATATTTAAGGTTCTCAGATGAGAAAGGTCCCATCTATGTCCAAGATCTGCAATCCAACTACTTACCAATCAATACAAAAAATCAATGAGATTCCACAGGTACATATTGTTGGATAAAATTTACAATTCAACAAAGCAAGTGTTATAAGCAACACTAGTTGTGTAGTTTCAAGCTCTTTTTCAAAATTATTTAATATTTTCATAGTGTTTATAACAAAATAATAGTGATTGAAAATTTGCTACCAGACATTATCATAGCTGAGTAATTGTTTTAACACCCCATGAAGTAATCAAAGTAGACTTCATCTGTAACCAAACCAATAATTTTGAAATATGTTTGTTAAAATGTAATACCATGATAACATTTGTTTAATAGCCAGACATTTTGGTACTGGTTTATCACACTTTAATTTACAAAAAAACCCCAAAGAAAAATAACAGTTACTATTAAAAGCTGCATCTGTATATTCTAATCAGGGCATCAGGAGTTTTTTTACCTTAAAAATAATTTCTTTTTAGGTTTTGGAATAAAGAAGTCCCAGGCACAACTAATTGCAAGAGTAAGCAAGGGCATCTAGGTCACTTACTGTAAACAGCTGAAAATTTAAACAGCACCAGTGACTGATATTTTGTGGATATTCTGAAGTCTGAATACCTAAATTCTAAACATCTAGATTTATACTTCTAAAGTCCACGAAAAACATAATTTGGAGGCACGGTGTACATCATACAAAGACCCGCTTCAACAAAGTACTTACTGAATTTAGTTATGTGGTATTAAACTCCACTGCACTAAGGACTGATGTTAAGCTGTGCATGAGTGCTCTGCTGAACCGGGGGCAATCATCGCTTGCACAGGCTAATGTGGAAGTGTGGCACAGTCAGAGCTGAAAACAGGATTTTAAAACCTTTTTTTTTTTTTTTTTTAAGGAACATAAGCACCAATAAGCACTATTCTGAGCAATGAAATATGATTTCCTTGGCCTTACTAACCCATTTCTCTTGGTCATCTCGAGCGCTTCTGGTCTCAACAGTCAGCACTACTGAGACACCAAGCAGAGGAAGCATATCTGCTAGTCGTGGCACCTACTCCCTGGCAGAATCCAGCAGCAGTTGTTGGCTGCAGTTTCAGCTTTATCTGAGGATATGTCACACATTTAGGCTGTTATGTGATCTATCTTTGCTGCTTTCCCTTCCTAAAAGCTTTCTCCATTCCCTGAACTTCTACTCTTTTTTCACATTTGTGAATTAGGTGCCATGTGACTTGCTCATGAAATAGCTACATAGGCTGTTTTACAGCCCCAGGGTGGGATCCAGGGCTCTCCTCACATTTGTGTGCCTTCTGCCTCCAAGCAGGCAAGACAGGAAAACTAATTACCATATGGGCACATCCATGCGCTGGGACCGTGATTTCGGTGGAGGAAGGTCAGATGTGCAAGCACAGACTCTTGCTTGCCTTTTCAAATCATATTGCTCTTTACACTCAAGTAGGAAGCTTGTGGCACGTAAGAATTGTAAAGGACAGCGAGAAACCTATTTTCAAATGCTGGTCTTCGACCGGTCACCCCAGAGCCTGTTGGAGCCACAGAAGCTGTGTCTGTGGCTGGGGCACCCACACGCACAGCGCATCTCACATCAGGGAGGATTCGGGAGCACGTCTGATTTGCGATGTGCGCAGCCGCAGGGCACTTGCAGGTGCAAGTCAAAGCCTCCAAGGCAAAAGAAAGGCTCACCAGTGCACATTGGAGAGGGTCCCTTTCATCCCCAAAGGTGCACTAATGCACTGCTGCAGAGAAAACTGCCCTCCTCTGTCTTTGGAAACATGCTATGACCAACATCAGACACGGCTGGATAAGCAGAAAACGGCAGCGAGCTTCTTTGAAACCCGGATTCATACTTGAAACTGTACTAGTTGGATAAAATAGTAGACTTAGCAAAATGCACTGAAATCAGAAAAAAATGCCATGGCAATGGAGACAGAAGCAGGCTTGGAAAAATGATCCGAATACCTGCACATCATTTTGTGGATGTGCTAACTACAGTGTTAGGGGTTTGGCCTTCTCACTCACCTGATAAGACTTTTCCATAGACTTTCTGAATTCATTCAGACACAAATCCTACTTCCTAGACTTGCTCCTACTGGCAAAAACAGGTGATGAATTTAGTCTCCAGCTCAATTTTTGGGCTGCTCCAGCCCATCAATGTAAACAGAGCTGTTATGATTAATCTTAAGGATTGCCATAAAGGTAGAGGGGCCATTTAGGGAATGTGGGTCTGGTCCAAACTTACTTTGTCTTTTTATTTAACTTCAGTGCACTTTGAAAGAGGCTCTGAATTGGCACTGGCTTTCCCATAAATTAAATATGGGACTTGTTCTAAGATTTAATATGTTCATAGAGGATTTTACTTGGTTCTAACAAAATGATCAATCAACTCTATTCTACCCTTTACACTTGCATAGAAGTACTCTGTAAATATTTACAAATAAAAGGAGAAAAGGAACTTGAGAAATACACAGATCAGTGGGGGTGCTCTGAAATTTTACAGCAAGTTACAGGAAGTATCTTAGAAAGCAGGAGATAGATGTAATAAAAAAATATGTGCAATTCAGTGTCTTTTCTTTACCAAAGACAGTGCTCTTTCTGGTTAGAAATGGACAACATCTCATACTAAGTGATTAATTTGCTACAAATGAGTAATTCTGTGAGTTTTAAACTCCTCTGCTTATCACACATTTGTGAATAGATGATTTTGACTGAACTTACTTGATATTCACTGAATTCAGATACTTGCTTAGTTCATCAAGTACTTTTGCATATCTGATATTTGAACTATGCTACTGAGTTGTGATCAGCTGGATGAGTAACCAAGCATGTGATGTGTTTGAAAGCACAGATCGTGCACCTTCAAAACACATTGGTCTAATCTATTCTCTGCTTGGAAAGGAACTCCAGAATTTCTGCCATGCATTTTCTGCATACACTTCTAAATGGTTTTCGCAGTAAAATCTCATAATTCAAATGCATACAGGTTCAGATAAACGGCCTAGAAAAATCTGTACATTACTACCTGATTCTTAATCACAAGCCTTTTTTAAATGTTAAGATACATGATTCATAAGACGTCTCGGGCAATTCAGGGCAGGAAGAGAAGGAATGTACCAGGATGGGAAGGGAGCACTCTAAATTACACAGCAGACTATGGATTAATACATTTATTCAACAGAAGGAAGCTGCCAAGGCCCAGTAGTTCAGTATCTCTTGGACATCCTAAATATCCTCTGGAGAGGTGATTCATTTGCCTTATTTTGCACTCAATCCAGAAGATAAGGGAAGAAGACTGGAATTTCACTCCTAGAATTTGATATGACTTGCGTTAGAAATAAAGTAGACATTTTTAATTTTTTACAATATCACCCAGACACAGAAAAAGTGCAGGGCTTTTTTCTTTTCTCATCTAGGTGATGATAAAAACAATAATTAGGTAAGGACTAAAGATATGGTGCTATGATAATGCACTTGACCCAGTGTATGCACTTCAGCAAATGCAAAAAAAAAAACCTCTTCTTTTGCAAGAAAAGACAGAAAAACATGGAAAGTGTCTGAAAACACTGGCATCCTTGATGGGACAAATGTTTTTACCCAAGTCAGATGTATTTTGGAAAAGGAGACTGGGGTTCTGCAACGACCGTCACGCCCTGAAGAGACGTAAGTAGAGCTCAAAACAGTCTAAATTCAGTGTTCAGTGAGAAAAGACAATAACTGCAATGCAAGAGCTCTCAGTAAGGAGAAGATATATGTATTTTTCAGATGGCAGTCTGACAATGTTCTCTCCTTTCCTGCCTTAGATGTCCCAGGAGGCCTGATCAGGATTATATACAGAATTGACTGAATCGTCTTAAGTATTTGTTTCACAGTAATGATCAGCTGGGGTTTTTGAGCTGTTAAACATGAGCCAAGCCTTTCAAGATGACTCAAGTTTTCAAGTTAAATTCGCTTTGTGGAGGTTTTCATACCACATCACAGTTATAATTGGTGCAGTTTCCAGCACCAAAATAAGTGATGTGCAAATATCCATGTCATGGTGTTGAGACATCTGCCACACATTTTGTCTAAACATATGAATTTCACATAGCCACCAGTTTCCAAGCCACTCCTAGTAACCTGTTTGTTAAAAAAAAAAAAACATAATGGCATGTTATCTTTTATTTTTACATCTGTATCCTTACAGTCATGGTGTCCCTGGTCTCTTCTGGGAAAAGTTATTTAAAACAGAGATGGGACAAAGGTAAGAAGGAAGGAATAGGTGTCAAGAATTTCTGCTGGGAAGAATTTGAAGATGTTGAGTCATGACCTTTGATCTTTCTTTCTTTGCTCTCAGAGGTATCATCCCACAGCAGATTATTTCAGGCACTGGAATGAAAGATCTTCTGCCATGGTGCTTTGTTTCCCTGCATCCTGTGGAAACACAGTCTACAAACAGAGCCCATCACAAGCCCTCAAGTCTTGACACTAAGGAGCAGTACATGCAAATGTAATGTACTTAGAAATAAATTATCAAATGTCTTGTAGTTTTAAGAAGAAAAGAAAAAAAAACAGTATGAGGCTACACTCTCTTTTGTTCTTATTCAATAAAAAGACTGCATGTAGATGGTTTATGAAAAAAGGTACATGGGTAATAACCTCCATGTGGTTAGACAGGAAAGCCCAGAAGAATTAATCACATCTGATGAAACCCTGAATAATTCCACTTGCAATGCTGTACATCTGGGAGAGACACACAAGTAAGTGTTGCATCAGAGGCAGATAAAACCACAACTTTGCACATTCACCCAACATTTTAAGAGCACCAGTCTGCCAAAATTAAGTTTTGTTGGCTTGTGGGACTCCTTGGAGACCACTCAGTTACTGACTGTATTGCCATTTCTAAGACAGAAATTTCCTCTTTCCAGGAGCTATCATTGAGAGTTTATCTGACAGAATAGGCAATTTTCTGCAACAATACAAAATCAAAATCTTTCTAGCCTGCTTTATTGTCTGCCTCGTTCTGCTCCCTCTGTACTTTTTTATATACTTCTCCTCATTCAGTTTATCACTCCTACATATTTAAGTTTCTTCACACATTGTCTATGCTACACTGAAAATGAAAGGGCTGTGACATACTTGATGGTAAAGTGAGAGTGGCTATTTTATCCTTGTGGCTTTCATAAACTCTTGCCTTCAGTGGTGAGCAACATGAATTATCTACCAACATAAAAATGGAAAAACTGTTCTCTGGCCAAAGTGAAAATGCAGCAATTTCTGTTGCTAGAATCATGACAGCTAGGATCATTCTCAGCAAGGAAGCACAGTGTGGAAAGATAGTGAAACCACTATTCTAGGTAAAATCTTGGCCCTGCTGCAGTAAAGATGAAAACTATTTTTTTATCTCAATAGAGACATAATGTGGCCTTTTCAGAGTCAAAAGAGGTTAAGACTTTGATTAGCCAGCACTCAAGATACAATATAAGATTGGGTAATAAATTCTCTGTTCTAGTTTCACTTGTAACATAACCTCAATTTTGTACACTTCTATTTTCTCAACATAAAAAAATATTGTTTAAAGAATTCCTGAAAAACAGAAATTCAATTACAATTTTTTTTTTATATGAAGACTGACTCTATCATATTTTGCACGCAGGGAAAAACAAAGCCAATGCACCCCCACTCCATCCCCTCTGTGCTAAAAGGGGCCAGGAGGGGTGAGAGGGTGGTTTACGGGGCAAAGTATAAACAGTATAGATACCACACTGATCTGAAGGGCTGTGCCAATACTGTCATGAGGTCTAACTGTTCTTTGAGTCTGTGTGTTACTTTTAATATTTTTTTGATAATTAATTTTGCTTTTAGTCTGGGAACCCCAGGCTGTTAACTGGCCTTTGATCATTATCAGATTATTGTGATGGTTCTGTGTCATTAAAAACAGCAAAATTTAGCAATAGATTTCAAGAAACTGAAAAAAAATATTTTATTGTTAGTAAGGCAGGTGTTTATTGACTTCAAATAAAAAAAAAAAAAGTTGCACACTAAAAGAAGTCTATAGAAAGTGAAAACTGAGAGTATTTCGGAGGAATGTAAAGAAACCTAAATACATATGGACAAGCCACTACGGTACACATGCAAAATGAAGTAGAACTACAGCTCAAATGTGGGCTGAAAAGAAATTATCACATTGGTTCTACAAATCCATTGGGAGTCAGATGATATCCAAGAGAAATATTGGCTTGCTACCTAACGAGAAAGAAGACACTGAACATACCATACACCATAGCATGTAATGCTTATTTTGTTTCATATTGTTATGAAAGTCTCAGTCACACTTACACTATCACAGTTAATACCAGAGAGTCATTAGATAAAATAGCTTCTTTCAAATAATCTGAATTTTAAATGTAGTACTAGGAAACTTGAAGATCTGTCTGGAGCACTTCTCACAGTTTTCAATAATCTTTTAAAGCCTGCAGAGGCCAATGAGGTTCCAGAAATGTCTATCTTTAAAATACAGGGGCATAAAAGGAAATCAGAGAATGTTAGACCAGTCAGCTTACCTTCACTGTCATAAATAAATAAATAAATAAATAGCCTGGCAAATATCATGAAGGAAAGAGTTTGCAAGCACCTGGAAAAAATAAGGGGGTAAGCAACAGCCAAGACCAACCAGTCAAGTTCCCGTTTAATTTTCCTCAGTGTTGGGTAAGAGATTGTTTAGATGAGGAAAAAGCAGAGATGCAGTCTGTCTTAACCTCAGTAAGGCAAACACTGCTTCCAATTATGTTCTGGGACAGTGCAAAGTCATCTGCCACCTTTCTTTCCAGCCATATATTCCACTGGACCAACACAGTTTTCAAAACGCTATGCCTGATCTAACAAATCCTAACAGATTTCACCTAGTCAAAGATCACTATTCTATCAGGCCTAGTATGAAAAAAAATGACTAAAATGTGGGAGCACAACTAGTAAGAAAAATGTGCACGGGCAGCTGATATCACAAAGCTAACAATTAGTAAGAAAGGCTGGACTGAGCCTTATAAAGGAGCCTGTCCAGGGGCTGATGCTATAATTAGTGATATGGAGGATGAAAGAAACTGGCTTTCAAATTATAGCTAAGATCAAGCTTGAGGGATGCAATAGGATTCAATGTCATCTTTCCAATTTGTAGAAATGGTATAAAAAGCAACGCAATGGACAGGGGAGTGACAATGGTTTTAGGGAGGGATTATCCACTTTAAAAATACAGACAGTGAGAAACAGGTAGCAGATTACAAGCTACACATCAGTCAAAAATGTTATGCTAAGAAAAGATCAGTTCTAGTATGAGGCATTTAAAGAGCAGTTTAGCCTGCAGAAGATGCAGTACTCTTTCCATCGTGGCAAGGCCTCAACTGGGATGCTGGCTCCATCACTTGCAGAGATACATGAGCCAGAAGAAGGAAAAAACAGAGGAGGTCCACAATGGTGAAGAGACATTTAAAAAATGTGACTTGGAAGGAGTGATTAAAAGACCCCAGGACTGTTTAACTCAGATAAGAGAAAACTTGTGGAAAACAGAATAACAATCATCTGGCACCTTCCCTTGCTGGGAAGGTCAGTAAGAGAAGGAATGCTACAAGGGATATTTGAGAAGACATGAAGATTAACTTTCTAGTACTAACCACTGTCAATCCGTTACCTGGGGAAGTTGTGCTATTAGCATTATGGGAGTATTTAAGTAAGAAGAGTTTAGACAAAAACCTTTCATGAATGACATAAACCAGGAACGGACTGAATGACTTCTTTCCTTTTCCCTGCTCTGAGTGTGCTATCACTGTTACTACTTATCCACTCCTTAGAACCTGGGCAATAGGTCTCTGAATGGGACAGAATAAAAGATGGCTCTTGCTCTGTGTCACAGGAGAAATCAAGTTAAAAAACATCCAAAGCAAGACTGTGATCCACAGCACCAAGAAGCCAAAATCCCAGGATGTCATGAGCAATCCCAAGCAGAGATAGCACATAGTGGTCACTGTTGGGCAACCCTTGACAAATACTAGAAGAAATGAACAGATATAAGTGATACAAACTGGGGACCTGTCATAACACTAGCTAGATAATCTATCACAGAAACTATAAAATGGGTTGGTAAAATGTCACTCCTTTGGATGAAATAATTGAAAAGTTTGCATAGTTTAATTTCCTAACTAGCTTTTCTACAAAGACCCTTGGAATTTGTTTGCATGGGAAGCTCGTCAGTGTAAGGTTCCCCCAGTTGCAGCAAATATAAGAAGCTGGACCAGCCTCTTGTGTTTTTGGAATAGTCTGGACAGTTACAAACATCTAGAAATTATTATAATGGCCTACTAACCTACGATTACCAGGGGGAGAGCATTTGTAAGAAAGTGGTTAAGGACAGGATAAACAGATGTCAAATAAATGTTTTATTGTTCCTTTTCTGCTTGTTTTATGTTGACTGCTCTGGTTTACTGCACCTTCTGAATGTGTCAGAAGCTATATCAAAATAAGCACCCCTCCATAGAAAGGTGAAAATGCCCAGAGGCTGCAAGAGGTATCTAGGCTCTTTTTATGTAGGCCCTATGTTAAAAAGTCCCTTACACATTCTAGGATTACAATAAAGTGGAGAAAAAGACTAAGAATGTAAGACTGGACACATAAACCACTGGTCTCAACAGGCAGCCAAGATCTGATGCTGAGGATATTAAGTGATCCAGGCAGGGAAAAGAATGTAGTTTTCTTTTTTTTAAAGGACCATGTGGTGGCAAGACTGTTCCTTTTTTCTAGAGAAAGGATGGGAAAAGCAAGAAAAGTGCTGCTGAGGGAAACAAGCAATCAAAGGTAGTGAGTATGGCATTTCGAAGGAGGTGACAGTAAATAAGAAAAATTAAGAAATGAGATCTGAATAATCCCCCAGAATGAAGTTGCTGATGACATTTAAAATCTTGCAACAAATCAAACATCAGTTTGGAACTGGGCTTCACTAAATCCAGTATATCACAGACTTACGCACTTAGACACTCCTGGGACCCAGATTTTCTATTTATAAACAGAAGTCTTTGTGACTTTACACATTTTAGCAGTGGTGTGAAAATCATTACAATTGCTTTGCATTTGTTATCCGCATCAGGGTGAACAGAAAATTTACAGCCAGTCCATGTCTTCCTGGGTTTTGTTTTCTGCCTTTATTTTCAGGTTGGAAAGAAGACAAGGGCCTAGCTTCACAGTGCTCAGCTACAAGTAAATAAGAGCAGGAGCAAACCCTGCAAGCCTGAGAACACCAGCCACAGTTACATCACAAACTAAATGCACCACTTGGATTATCTGTTGTTTAAAATAGACGTCTTTAGTATGTTATCTATGTGAATAAAAGCATAAACATTTCAGCTATCAAGTCATCAGAACCGCTTGAGCAAGCATAAAATATCTTCTTGGCACCAGGTAGTCACTCCGTCCTCTTAACGCGATTTCTCTCTCTCGAACTTACTCTTCAGCCACATGCTAATGGGTTCATCTTAAGATAGCCAAGTGATGCATTTTTTTAATATCAGACTTCCTTGCATTGGTGAGAGCTACAGATTTTTTGCTGACAAGACAGTTTTAGAACTACATGAATGGTACATCTTTGTTTTAGGGAAAAAAAATGAGGTGAGTAAGAATTCTGAACCACAAATGATGCCGTATGAAAAGACTAAACCGAGCATGAGAAGCGTTACAGACCAATTCGCAAATGCAAATGAAGTAAGGTGAAGAATAAAATGAAAACTCGGGTCTCTCCCAGATGTTTTTTTGGGTTGGTTTTTTGTTTGGTTTTTTTTTTTTTCTCTGAATAGCCTTAATTCTTTGCAATTTGGCCTATATTTCCGTATTGATTTTCTGATTTTGTTTTTTATTTTCCATGTTTATTGCTGAGGAGGAGTACCTGACGCAGATTACGTAAGTTAATTTGGTTTGACTTATTTTTTTAATTTCCCTCGAGGCCCTCGGGTATTGTTATTTAGTCGTTTCAGAGGGCCAGCCGCAGCCTGGGAAGCTGCAGGGTGAAGCCCCGCCTGAGGAGCCATGGGGAGCCCAGCGGGCGCAGGCTGAAGTACTCACACGACAATTACTGCTAATGATTGAGGGCTGCGCCAACTGCAGCACAAGCCTCCTTCTGCTGGAAGAGGTCTGTGGTGACAGCCTCACCCTAAGGAAACAAGATGTCTTCCGTTTTCATCGGCGTGGGTTTCCCCCGCTCTGGCCATCCGTCAGAAAGTCTTCATCCATTACTCTTCCCCGTTGCCTTTGCAGTCAAGCATCTACGATTTTCGGCCGGCTCTCTCCTAACGCCGACGCCACCCCCTCAGCTGCACTCGTGTGCACACACACCCTCCTTCCCTGAAACAGCAAGCAGAAAAATTAGAGGCAAGTAGGGAGAGCAGATTGCTCACTAAATCTTTGCTGCTGAAGACAGCAGAAGAGCTTAATGAGCCCCTTGGCCCAGAGCCCCGCACTGGCTGGAGCTGGCGGCTCCTGCGACGACAGCATCAGCGTGGTTTTATTCCCGGCTCAGTCAGCACCTCCCCGGAGAAGGACTTCAATCACCCCGACCCGGCGTTCACGCCGCGAGGGACCGCTGCCTTCCCCCCTGTTCCAGTGGGGGACATACCAGAGAAGATCAGGGAGAAACACTAGAGAAATCCGCGCCTATCCTAGGCTACTGTGGCCAGATAATTCCTTTTGGATTTGTATCAAATTCCGTTTAATGCCATCCATTTCTGTGGTCTCTTTTTTTCCCCCTGCCACCGAGGTCCTCTCAACTGTCCCACTGACAAGTCGGTCTTTTTCTGATGTCCCCAAGTGCCTGCCTGGACACGGTATCAGATAAGCACTGGGATGAGTGACTGGGTTAACTGATAAAGTTGCTAATTAAAGCCCTGTTTTCAGCACTCCTGAAAGATTAACTGGGCCAAAATTTAGAGCACAGGGGAAGTTATACTTTTAACAATGTACACTGTTTGGTAAATAAAAGGCTCTAACAATTTCAAAGAAAGTTGTGCCAAGAACCTTGCAAAAACATTTTCCTCCTCAGAGAATTGTACAAACGGTGCAATTCACTTTAAAGCTTTGTAGGTTTAACTTTGTCTCTTGTAAACATCGATGCTAATTCACTAAAAACACTGCAGCACTGAAAGCGCAATCATCTCATAATCTTAACCATTCATTTCCAGTTAAATATTCCTAACATTTCAAACTGGCCAAAAATCAAAATTACTGGAAAACCTGCAGCGGGTTTAAAGATATCGTTTCTGTCTTCTCCAGCATAGGTTAGATAGCCAGTTACTGGCAGGACTGTACAAGTGAGATAATGAAGTCATATTAGGATGGCAGTGACTAAGCTTATACCAATACTAAACCACTAAATGCACCCAGTGTAAACAGCATGGCTCTCGGGCTGAGCTGACTAAGCCTGAACCGAGTCTGTCTGCAATCCACAGAAAGGCTGCTGCTTTTCTTTCTGGCACTGGCACAATTACCAAACAGTTCATCATTACTGATTGTACAAAATACTACATAAAGTCTAACTAGCATAAACAGAAATACTCTTGAGGTTTAAAAATGTTCTCAGATGCCCCAAGTGTGTACACACCTGTTTTGTTACTTGCCTGCAGTATTCCCAGATGGAAAATGATGAAGACCTATTTTGAAACTGTGAAGAGCTGAACTGAACTCTGTCTGATAATGGGCACGGAGATTTCTAAGCATGTTTTTGATTTAAATGCTGCAACAGTGATTATTTACTGTGAGGGTAACAGAACAGATGGTGAACATTTAACTGACCAGTATTTACAGGTTGCATATGCAGTACATCAGGACTTTTATTAGCATTGAGGTAATGATTCTAAATTGCAGCTTGTTTGCTTGGGTTTTTTTAGGATAAAACTTCTGTTAATAAGTGAAATGGAAAATAGATGATTACCACTGAAGGATTACACTTACGCCTTGACTACCTTTTGTTTGATACTTTCAGATTTCATAAGGTCCACAGGGGCAGGAAGGTCATGGTGAGAGCACTCATTTATAATCTATACTAAGTGTATTTAAACATGGGTGATGCAAAAAATCTGACTGCAGGTCCTGACCTGATCCTAAAATTAAGCTTAACCTGGAAAATTTTTTTTTTACATGTTTTCAGGGCCTGATAGAGCAGCCCAAACTGGCCCCACTATTATTGATGAACTCCAAAAGTGCTTGGTTCTGGAGTATTCATTTAAGAGCAAGCTTTAATTTACTGAGACTGTGCTCTGTTGGCACTATTGCTAAAGAGACATGGTAAATGCAAGGTCATTGTCTACATTAATATATATATTTTTATAATGACAGTGTCACCATTGCTGGTGTTATCTCTGCTTTCTAATTACGTTTTGGAACAGGTAAACTCATTCTTTCAAGTTACCCTGCAATAGTTCATTGACCTTTTTGTGGCACACTTTCAAACCCCAATGACAGATGCTTATTTTGCAGCTATGCTGCATCTTTGTGATGACACTATTTCAGAGAAAAAGGAAAAATTACATGTCACTTTCCTCTTCAGTCTGTGAATGGTAAAGTTGTCAAGATTGTCTTCATGATCTAAAGCTACTTTACAACGTAAATATCTAGTACTCATTAAAAGGTCTGGCTTGACAGCCACCAAGGATGGAATGTCGTATTTGTCCACAGAGCAAATACAGAACATCACAAATACATTAAACCGGTAACACAAGATCTATTCCTTAATTTAGTCTCTAAATGGAGAGTGCCAGATTGGACTCCTATGTGACCCCACTAAATTCTCCTTAACTTTCATAGCAACAATTTTAGATTTCAAGAAACCAGACTGAATTTTTACTGAGACCCTAGTAATATAGCACGAACCATTTATTTTTCCTTTCCTTCAAGTCCCTCCTTATTAATATTGTTCAACTTCCTTCCTCGCTGCGCTTTCTAGGAGCTCTGCATATGTCCAGGAACAGCATGCTATTGGCTAAGAATCATTGAGAATTGTCATTACTTCAGTGCTTCTACAGAAGACAGGAGTAGGAGCAGCAGCAGCTTTAAGAATTTGGACCTGAAAGCAATATGCAGCAGAAAGGATGTTAGACAACTGTTCATAAGAACAGAAACCTAAAACTTAGCAAAGCTACTGCAAAAATTATCTAAAAGATAACAAGAGCTTTAGCCCTACCCCACCATGACAGGCTGATCTTGTTCCTAACTTTACACTGAAGACTGAATAGCAGCCTCAAGCCTCAAGCCAGAATAGCCTGCAACACTCCTTTATAGAAGTTTAATGAGGAAACATTTTTCCCGGTTCCATTAACATAGGTCTGATCTTGCAAGCCCATTATTCACTCATACAACCCAGCTGAAGCCATCAGGAGAGCTTACTTTGGTAAGAATAACTCATGTAACAGTTTGAAAGGAAAGCTATGAAGAGCTAGATATGTACTTGGCAGATCGTGACTCTCTGAAAGTTTTGGGTTTAGACCCTAAATCTGATTCTGAATAATGTAAGGTTATGCTTTCTCTGCATAAACCCTTATCTCCTCACAAAGGTCTGTCTTCAGTTTCCAGTCTACTTTTTAGAAGTATTTTAATTTACTTCTTTTCCAAATTAGTTTCTATATGACCTTTATTTTTCCAGTTGTTTTCCTCCTCCAGTTCCACACTGCTGCCTATATCTTTTCCTCTTTCAATCCTTACATATTGTTTCCTTCTTTAGAATGCTGTCATCATCTAAAGTACACTAAAATTGTTTGAGAAAAATTGCTTAGAGATATGGAACAGAAAATTCCATAGACGATTTTGTTACTCATTTTATACATAGAATGTACAACATAGAGATCATTTTATGCCAGAAAAAGGAAAGCAATAAAATCAATACAGCAAAAGAAATTATGGAAATTTACAGGTGTGGAGAGATCAGGTATTAAGGCTATTTAGATTCTTAAATTCTAAAAGTAAAACTATATGTACCTCTGCATATTGGGGAGAATAGCCCATCCAGCAAACAATGAATGGAATGTCTATGGTGAAGAACACACATCCCCTAGGAAAAGTGCCTTCAACTGCAGAACTAGAAAGAAGGGGTACACTCACTGGCTCCCATCCACCTGCAGATAAATTGGTAATAGCAACAATGGGGACTTGCAAATGGCAGAAAAACATACACGGTTTGGAGGCAATTTCTTTTGAGAGAGATTCCAAAATGGAAGAATTCAGCAAAATCTATAGTTTCCCTTTCACATCTTTTCTTAACACTTTGTTGATTCTGTAACATTTTCAGGACTAGGAATAGCAGATTTGTAGAACAGGCATTATTCCAGCAAACTTTTGCCCTGTCAGAAGTGCATTGGCACAGATGTCTGCGTCTGATTCCTAGCTTGTACCTAGCTTGCGGTATGACTGCCCTTTACGTCAAAACGGTACACATTAATTTCCTCTTCCTTTACACCTTGCCTTTAATGTAGCTGGAACTTCTGTAGGTAAGGGTAGGAATAATAGCAAACCGTATATGCACTGATATTGGTAGAAGCCCTGAGGAAGAAATGCCCTGCTGAGATCGAAGCAAAAGGCTTGCCAAGCGGAGTGCTTTGGAACAGGAAAGCAAACCTTGGCAACATATGAAAAAGAAGATGAGACAAAGCACTATAACTCTGAAGTCTCACACACAGGCTTGTGAATTACTTTGCTTACCTCTCAACAGCAATTCTTGTCTATGCAGGAGTTGGGCTATCACCTTTTTGCAACACTGTGCCATACTCCACCTCCTTCCCAGCTCTGCTTATAGCTTGGACCAAGATATAAATGTCTCCTACCAATACTACATACTTTACAATATATTGTCAAACTATTGCCAACACTGGGAGCTACTACTGTATTTATGGTAATTTTTTGACAACTGTGTGAATCAAATGGGTAACTAAAATAATTTGCTATTTAAATAAATCAGCTTTTTTCTTTCCCTTGTGTCATCTCTCCTCTGAATATCCAGTCAATTTCTAACATGCCTTTTTGCCAGTGAGGGGCTTGCTTAAAAAAAAAAAAACAAACACCAACCAAACCAAAACTTGAAACTTTAATTCTCTGCTTTCCCTCAGAGCCCTGCTCCTGCCAAAGGAGCTGTGAATAAAAGCCAGGTTTCACTGCCTTCTCAAGCATCTTCCATAGTTTTCTGACTCCACCAGATCTGTTTCACAGATGCCTTCCTGGGGAAGACATCATTATCATCTCTTCTCCTGTACGCAGCACTGCTATGGTTTGATACAATCACTTGCACAATGCCCCCAGCTCCTATCTGGTTAATTAGAAGTATGCAATTCATCTCAGACTGGAACAATAATCTTACAAGAGATTCTATAAGCCCAAATGCCTAGCCAGCTGGCTATATTTTCTAATGAAGTGATCCAGTTGTGCTTTCTAGTCAGAAATTGGGTCCAACATTATATATCACAGAATTACATCTTTTACGGTGTACCACACAAGCAGCCTGTGATCCTCTGGTTTCCAACTCTCTACTATCTACATACCCCACACAACAAGGACTGTACATATGGTTAAAAGAGCCAAACTTCCCAGAACAGCTCTGCTGCCTTCGTCAGGGTTGCTCTGGGCATGAGTTTATACTCTATAAAAACAGCAAAATGCACTCCTGGATTAAATATCCCTCCAAATGCTCTGACAAGAGATGCCTTGTCGTGACAGACCGGCTTTGGATCAGTGCCTGCAGGGAACACATTAGCCACTTTCCTTCCAACAGTAAGTAAACAGCCATACTTCATGCGTGGCCTCCAAAGGAAGGTCCTTTGCGGTCTTGTTTGTACTGACAGCTGCTATTTACATACCTTTGAGAACAGCAGTGAGTCTGACACTGTCTCGCTCGCCATATAAGTCAATAGGGCTGCAAGAGTTATAAATCAGGAAATAATATTTCTTGCAAATAAGCCCAGAGTATTTAAAATAATCCTAAATAAGACAGCATGATTATTTCTCAAAATAGCAGTAGAGAGAATGGATTGCCCGGAAAGCTGGATTTCAGTTCATCCAGATGTGTGCAATGGAATCATTTTTGTTTTCTTACAGCTATTAAAAAGTTATCCATCTTAGCTTTCACCATGGAAAATTACCAAACTCAGGGGCTAGTCATGAATGGCACTACAATCAATTTAATAGAGACAAAAATATGTCTGCGACGAAACTGATTTAGAGACAGGAATGATTTATTATGCTCTTTTCCCAGTATCGGTTGTTCTTTCCACTGCAGTCACTTTAATCTCAAATATCCATAATGTGGCATGCAGCTAAAAGAAGCCTCCATGGCTTGTTTAAAAAGACGGGGACAAAGAAATTCTCAAGTATTAGGATACAAAAATATGGATACTTCTCCAAATATGAAATAAGTACTGATTTATTTTTTCTACCAGACATGACCAACACTACTGGACCCCTTTCAACAACTGAGCAGAAAAAGGAGGCAGTATTTTCTCTGTACTGAGACAGCACAGTGATCAAACAATTCTTGTGCCCCTTCTAGCAGACAACTCTCCCCATAAAGCCAAAAAACAATAGATGGCAAAACACTATTTAGATTTTTTTCCCCACTGGAATCATACATTTTATCAAATGTTCCTCTGTGAAAGCACAGTAGTAGGTAATAAGTAAATTAACACTATTGGGAAAAGTCCACCTGTCATGCTCTCCATCACGTTCATCTGCACCAACTTGTTATAGATTTCCAGTCTTTGTCCATCTAACTCAATTTATGAAATTTTAATCTTCTATTTAGAATCATAGAATAGTTTGGATTGGAAGGGACCTTTAAAGTTCATCTAGCCTGACACTACGGCAATGAGCAGGGACATCAGCCACTAGAACAGATTGCGCAGAGCGCCATCCAATCTGACCATGAATGTGTACAGGGATGGTGCGTCTACCATCTCCCTGGGCAACCTGTGCCAGTGTTTCACTACCCCCACTGTAAAAAATTTCTTCCTTATAGCTACTCTGAATCTTCCCTCCTGCTAAAACCTGCTAAAAGGTTTGTCCCCTGTCTTTCCTGTAGGCCCTCTTTAAGTACTGAAAGGCCACAACAACGTCTCCCTGCAGCCTGCTCTTCTCCAGGCTGAGTAACCCCAAGTCTCTCAGCCTGTCTTCATAGCAGAGATGTGCCAAAACTCTTATCATTTCTGTGGCTCTCCTCTGGAGCTGCTTCAACAGGCCCATGTCTTCTTGTGCTGAGGGCTCCAGAGCTGGGCGCGCTACTTCAGGTGGGGCCTCACCAGGGCAGAGTAGAGGGGCAGAATCGCCTCCTGTGCCTTGCTGGCCACGCTTCTTTGCATACAGCCCAGGATGAGGTTGGCCTTCTGTGCTGTGAGTGCACAGTGTTGGCTCATGTCCAGCTTTTCCTCTACCAGTACCCACAAGTCCTTCTTGGCAGCACTGCTCTCAATCCCTTTGTCCCTCAGCCTGTATTGATCCTGGGGGTTGCCCTGGCTCAGGCGCAGGACCCTGCACTTGGCCTTTTTTGGCCTTGTTGAACCTCATGGGGTTCTGATGGTCCCAGTTCTTGAGCTTGTCCAGGTCCCTCTGGGTGGTATCCCATCCTTCAGGCATGTCAACCGCACCAACCTTGTTGACGGTGCACTCAATCCCACTATGTCATTGGTGAAGGTGTTAAATGGCACTAGTGCCAATACAGACACCTGAGGGACACCACTCATCTCCATCTGGATATTGACCACTACCCTCGGGATGTCACCATCCAGCCAATTCCTTATCCACCAAACAGTCCACCCATCAAACCCCTAACTCTCCAATTTAGAGCGAAGGGTGTTGTGGGGGCCCTGTCAAAGGCCTTACAGAGATCCAGATAGACGACACGCATAGCTCTTCCACTGATGTAGTCACTCCGTCAGAGAAGGTCAGTAGGTTGGTCAGGCACAACTTTCCCTTGGTGAAGCCACGCTGGTGGTCTCAAATCACCTCCCTGACCTCCGTATAGGCTGTAGGAGGATCTGTTCCATGATCTTCCCAGTCACAGAGGTGAGGCTGACAGGTTGGTAGTTCCCAGGGTCCTCCTTTCTACACTTTTTTTAAAAGCATGAGTGCAATTTAACAATTCTGCAGTGGAGTGCTAAAATACTCATGCAAAATAGCATGTTTGGAACATCACAGAAAATTAATCCCACAGGGATGCTTACAAGTGAAAACTGAAAGAACATTTTAAGTGCTTTTTTCGCCCCCTTTCTTCTTTGATGCAAGTGTTATGCTGCTTGAAAACAATGCCAGAATTAGTATTGGATGGATTCCTCCATTGAGCAGAGAACAAATCATGGGAGAGGTAACAGAAAAATTCAGTCCCTTGATAAATTAAATCCTTGGCCTCTCTACTCAAACAGCCAGCAAAGATCTCAGCTAAAGCCAGACATAGTAGCAGTATTTCTCTGTGATGTAAATTCATCTTCATGACGATTGGGATCAAGACGATATAAGAGATCTTCAGGTAGGTAAAAAATGAACATTTTGAAAGGAAAGAATTCAAATGGAGATGAAAAAGGTCAATAGAGGAAAGAATTACAATACTGTCCCTGCAAGTAAAAGTATCGTCTCTGGAGAACATGAGAGGTCATCAGCCTCTTTAGTGACTTGGAAACCCCCTGAACAGTGTGAAGTGGGTTAGCAGTTGACTAGCGTCATTTGTAAATACATCGGGAAGTTACCAATGTGTGAGTACCAGTTTTATTGTCTGGAAAGGGTAAAACAGATGGGTTGTGGGGGCAAAACTTTACACTAGTACCAGTGTGTGATACTGTGGTACCAGGCACTGAAATGACCGGGTACCTCGTCTTTTAATATACAGACAAGAAGTGGACTGGGATCTTTCCACATTATCCCAGAAATTACTCTTCCTTTTGGAAATGCCATTCTGACATAGCTTTTACTCAGATCCTTGCTTTGCAACATCTATACTGACCAACAGAGCCTCAGGCTAACTCTTCTGAATATTGACAACACTCATGCTGGCATATGGAGACCTCAGAGGGGATTAAGAATGACAGAGTAGTCAAGATCCATTGGTGTCTGATAATCTTTCTTTACTGGAAAAAGGGGGTTTCTACCAGTAAGGTCATTGCTTTGACGGATTGTGTAAAGAAGCCAGTGGCGGGTACAGAGTATGCAAACTAGGCTGCTCCCAGTTGAAGTATGTGAACAAAAAAAATGACAGAGACCACGATAAAAGTTGATCGTGTGAGCAAAAAGGCCAAACCACTACCACATGCCTGATGAAAAGGCAGGAAAGATGTTGTCCAAACCGGGACTCCCAGGAGAGATGAGATCACACTAAGCGGGGGAGGAGGGTACGTACAGGATGTTGTTTTGTAACTGTCTAGTGTTTTCCAGAGTAAAAGTGATTGTGGCTTGGCTGAGTCCAAGTTCCTCGCCTGCCCGCTACTTTATCCCTAAAGACTAGAAACAATAGCTCCACCACCAGGTAGGCTCTCTGGAAATGCGTTTGAGCAGCATGGTGCTGGGAATGCCTATTGCCAGCAAAGTCTTTGGAAGAGCCAATCTCTCTATGCAGATGGAGCTGAGTGCGCAAGAGTTGTAGTACTGCCTCAGAGTCCTGAGGCACAGAACCAGACTGCCCAGTACCCAGCTGGTCAAACTGATTTGGTCATCAAAGGTCCACTCTCACACAGAGGAAAGAGCTTTGCCACAGCATTCTGCTTCCAAGATAGGCCTTCATTCAAAGGAAATCAACTCGTCTTTCTCACTGAATCTACAGGCTAACAATTATGTCACTCTAAGAATCAGGAGTATTTTTACGTAATACTTCAAGTGGTCCATAGTTTGCTAGATTCTTTATTTGTGCTGAATTCCTTTTGCAGAGACACAGTTTTAGAAGAGATTTTTGCCATTTCTAACTTTTCTGGCAGGATATTAATCCAGATTGCTCTTAGAGGCCCTTCTCCTTCCTTTACTGACTTCTCATCTCTCACGTGCTATCTGCTCTCCTGCAATTTCTATTATCATAATCTCAGAGTATTCATTTCATTTGCCAGTATTGCTTTTCTTATCTTTTACACTCTCCACTTCGCTATGTAATCATTCCATTTCTCCTCCGCTTTTAATGTTTGATTCCATGGCTGTATCTCCACCTTGCTCTGCATTACTTTCCCTGGTTGACTGTTTCACAGGGCCATCTAGTTCATTAGTTTTTGCAGAGTCAGCTCACTTTAAGGACTCAGCCTCCATTTCCATTACTATCAATGACAAGCTCTGGCTTTCTGTTCGGAGTATGAGGGACACGTGATGGTTAAGCCAAACCTCTTGATACTACTTATTCCTTTATTCTATATCTTTTGTTTATTCCTTCAAACATTTTATTCCATCTTGTCAACTTTCCTCTGGCACAATGTAATACTGCTGTTTCTCTCATTTTTTGTCTCACTGGTGGCTTAATTGTAAGTCTAATTAAGTTCTAAAAATGAAGCACTCTCATACTCTCTCGTATTAACTGCTCTATTTTACAGTATTAGACATGTTAGAAAACCATATCCAAAAGTGAGATGATTATCAATTGAAACAAATTGCACATCACCTGTTTTGTAAGCAAAACTATTACCTTGCCTTGTATCAAAGAAAGAACCCTCTGAAACCTCTCTATTCCTTTATTTTCCAAGTTGTTACTCCACCATATCTGATAACACACTATATTAAGACCACTGTAGGCTTTGTAATTAGAGCTTGGAAGTATGCAAACTTAGACAGCTATGTGGCAGGATTTAGGGTTTCTGTTTCCTAGCCCAGTCTCCTATAAAGCAAATATACACTACTAAAAGATATTTTCCTTTTGAATGCTGTTTCTTGGTCTCTTTCTTTTGGTGTTTCATCCATCTCTCTTATTTTCCATCTGTAAATGTGCTCATCTCTGTGTGCCTGAATGTTGTGTTTTTTCTTTCTTTGCTATTGATGCAATTTTTGTAATTACAACATGGGAGGAAGGCGTTGCATTATTTTAGTTTATGAACTGTCCTGCACCAATAAAGTATCTGTCTGAACAAGGTAGTTTGGGGCAGAAAGTGTCTTCGTCTTTTCTATAACTTACTATGCTAATTTATGACTATTATACAAATTAGGCCAAATTACTAAACCCTTCTTGTTATAACAGCTCGATAATTAATTGCTTGGTATAATCAGAGTGCTGAGAAAGCTATTCGGTTTTGTCATACCCCATCAACAAAATAGCTTTTAACAGTCATCACATGCTGCCTACCAATGACTAAAGGATCTTCAAAGTTCATTAGGATGAGCCAGTCCTTTAGGTTGCCAGGAAGGTCTCTGAGGCCTTGCACTTGACGCACGCCAGTGTCACTGCAATCCCAGTATCTATCGACCGAGGGGCCAGAGAGAGCCTAAGGACAAGAACAAAACTGTATCGTGTCCTATGTCCAGCTCTCATCGTTCCACACTGCCTGGAAGTGAAATGTCACTGGGCTGAGGCGTCAAGCTCACTGTGGGGGTGGGAGCATCAAGCTACGCAAGATGTTTGTTCTCCAGCTGACTTCCTAAGACCACGAAGAAATGGACCAAATGTTTTGCTAGCAAGGTAGATCTGAAGGCAAATCATCAAGGCATATAGAGTGCACATAAGGACAGTCTGCATGGAAGAACAGGGTACCTTACACATCATTAGGACCACACCATGCATGTAATCAGCTAAACAGGTGGCTTCAACAGCACAAAGGGATCACTCAAATATTAACTAATCCATATAAATTTTTTTTTCTGGCTGTGTCTGGAGTCTTTGCAACAGGAATCCAGAGCATACAGTTGTCCAACAGAAAATATGTGTAAAAATCATCACAACTTATCTACTGCTCTGACCTAGTCAGCTGAAAGCAATTTTATAGTGCCACGATAATCTTTTAGATTTAAAGCTGAATACATTTGCCAGATGGTACTTTTGGGGACAGTTACAACAGACAGCAAAGAGCAAAATTTGATAATCATTTATGGGCACAACAGCATGTAAAAAAGAACAGGCTGCAAATCTCAGAGTTATGCAGTATTACACTAAGGTGAAGGTTTTCCAGACATCCAAATCAAAGAAGAATGCAGCTCTCTTGAGCAGTTAACAGATAATATTTGCACTGGAAGAAGGTCTGAGGAGGAGCAGTTTGCTTTCAGTAAAAGGAGCCAGCTTCCAAATCCATTATCATCTGTGAGGTGTATCTTCAGATTCTCAGTTCCCACTGAGGTCATAGGGGAGAGCAGAGCTGCTCTTCAGAGCGTTTTTGGTCCCTTTTACACTCTGACAGAGGCAGGGGAGAGAGAGAAGAGAAGTGTAGGCGGAGATAGGGGAGGTTAGAGCAGAAAGTGGATTCCTACCCATTGTCTTACTTTTCACTATCAGCGTGCACCAATAGACTTTATTGTTCATTCTTTACGTCTCTTAAGGCCTAATGAAGGTAGAATGCCACTTTTTCCAATGCGGGAGAGAGAGTCCATAGGCTCTGAGCAGGCAAAGGGCAGGGAGTACTCAGACATACTACGCTGGAAGGTCACTCACCACAGGCCGCCAAACAGGAGAGTGGCACTGCTGGGGATAAACCCCAGCATCCCAGCTCAGTCCCCCTTTCCACACCGTGTCATATCCCTGAATTAGTGCAGTTAAGCTTTCGACACAAGAGAGGACATTTAAAAATGAGAAAATATAGCTACAAGAGCTACACAATTTTCTTGCAACCCAGGCTCTAATGACCTTTTTTTTTTATATCATTAATGGAAAGCTTGCTGCTATTATGTCTATAAAACCAGCAAAAACATCTTGCCTATGAATGCAAGACTAACATTTTTACTTTATCTTTTGTAAGAGAAAAACTTAGACCAAGAATTAAACTGAGATCTTAAAGTAAGGAGATGATTTTCCAATGGGGCATGAAACGAAACTATCTTTATGAAATAACTTGATTTTGAAGCAGAATAAACAAAGATTCCAAACATTTTTTTATGATGGGCTTGGTAATGTTCTGTACCAGCTGTTGTTAACGGCTACAGAGACACAGTTTTCTACCCTGCTGGATGCACAGAAAAATCAGTAGCTTTCACTCAAAGAAAGCCAGTCAAAAACACTGCTTTACACTCACACAGTGTATAGGTACCCTGATTTTTGTCCCAGCTGCCCAGAGCTTCAGTGCAGCTGTGGCAGCTACCCGTAAGGGCTACAGCATCATAGCAACTCTTGTTTTCACCACCAGTTTGCACTTGCTGAAGACTTCCTTCATCCAACTCTGGAACAATACCCTAGTAAGAACTGAAGCCAGTTGTTCTTCTGCTTATAAGTCACTTCATGACAGAAAGCAGGAGAGAGAGTTGTAATTGATAGCAAATGAGTTCCACAGATGTGCCCAGCAAAGTTAGCAAAGACAGAAACCTGCAGTTCTCACTGACATTGTATCTTCATTAATCTACATTTACCTCCCATGGACACTGGCAGGTTTTCATCTAAAAGAGTGGTATCCTTTCATACCACATGGCGTCTTTAAGTTACACGAGCTGCTGTACATTTCTAATGCTTTGCTTGATAACAAGAGAGTTTGCAAACAAAACCTCTTTTTGGTCTTTACAACATACTGTGCATTTTTCTCTTTCATCTCTGGATGTCTCTAAAGAAACTGAATGAGCAGGGCAAAGAAAATCAGCAGAGCATAATATGGCCATTAGGGTATCAACTGCAGTGTGTGCATTTATGGACCTGTCACTCAGAGATTAGACCAGACATGCTTCTCTCATCAAAGGCTTCAAAGTCAAACCTGAATACTCAACTAACTTTCCCAAGATGGGATTCTCCTACTCTCAAAACAAACACATCGTTTCTGTCTGTGCTGGAGAACCCTCTCGTATAATGCCACATCAAGTATCATTAGTTACATTATTGAATCCAACTGCTTCAGCATCAAATTCTCTGGTAAGTTCCAGTGTGGCTGACTTGCTGCCTTGTAATTTGCTGACAGAAGACATTAAGGCATCTTTTCTGTCTGCATTAGGGCTGCTCTGAGTTCATTTACAGTTCCAGTGAACTGTCATCTAGTGCAACCTAACAGCTTAGAGCATTAACTGGAGAGCTGTATTCCCAGGTCAGGCGCTGGGTTACTATCCAACTTTTGTCAAGTTTCTTAACATTGCAGATAATCTTTCTTCTAAACTTATTATCGCTCTATTTACTATACTTACTTCACAAGAATTTTGAAAAGCTCGATTAATATTTATACGCCTTCTGGCCTAGATAACAGGCCCTGTTGAAATGCAAAGTATTATCACACCTATTAAAGCTAGTTCACAAATCACCATATATGGCTGTATCTAGCCAGTAATGCTGGAATCATGTTTAGGCACTTTTGTTATCTTGTCAATAGAAGCGAGACTGCTTGCACAACAAATAAAACTACCACAGTGATGAACCTTCCTGCTCTCAGGTCATAAAGATTGATTCCATATTTTAAAATGTGGCAATTTTTCTTTCATTCAGTGCACAGCCTACTGAGGGCTAAGCAACACCTTTCATCAGGTAGAACAGAAATTAAGTTTTACTAGTAAAGTTCAAAATACATTCTTCTCCAGCTTAGTGGAATGTCACCCTGTTTGGATCCTGCTTTTTCCTGCACAGAGTCAAAGGATGAAGTCATTGGAGGTGTGACATGCAGGAAAAATGCTATGAGCTTTAGTTGTTCTTGGGACAGTATACAATGTTAGCGGTGATGTAATAGCAAACATTACACTGCCAGCTTTTACAAGGAAAATTGTATCCCCTTTACTGAAATTATTTCTTATTTGAAAGACAGAGATTAATAGTTGAAGGCACTTGACTCCAGCATTGCCCAGATAGTCAGGGACTGAAAGCAATGCAGATGATTGATTTTCAATCTGTGAAAATTCCTACCAAAGAAACAAAAAATGAATAATTATTAATCTACACTCACAGACCTCAAGGTTGATCCATTTCTGTTATAACTGGTCGGAAAATTTGCTTTGTTACCTTTACTCTCTGTTGTTAGCTAAGCTCAACATGTGTCCTACACATTCACCTCATAATCACAAATGACAATTTAAAAGATTGGTTTAGCCTCCAGACAGGGGGTAGAAGTACCTGGTGATGTCAGCTGAGGGGAATCAGAAGACTCTGAGTTCCTGCTTTATGTGCATAAGGGCATGATAAGCTTGTGAGGACTGGAAACAACTGCATTGCAAATTCCGAGCAACATCTCCATAAGAATCACAATAGCAAGATCATCCAAACGCACATGAAGGGGCACAATCCAGTGTGTCCGTCCAGTGTGATGGATGCGGTCAGTAACCATCTTGCTTCTCTATAGGAACAGTTCCGAACCAGTTTGTCATTTGCACTTCTACAATGTGTTGTAAAATCAACTTACAAATAGTATAGCTATGTATGCTACTACTTCTGGAGTACAGTTTGTGGCTTGATAATTAGTAGTATTTCATCATAATATAACAAACACCATTTGTGATTAAGGAAGAAGGTAAGGAGAAGGTAAGGATACTCTATTTGCAGTTATAGGCATTTAATGGCCCTAAGTAATCTAAACAAAATTGTATTGTTGTTCTCTTCTGCTTTCTCACAGAGTTATCAGGTCACAGGATTTTATAAAGAATATTCCAGTACATTGTATTATTCTTAAAACCTCGGTTCACGAAGAATCCCAGTTTGTGGCTTTCAAGCAGGTGAATTCAGTGCTTACCTTAAGCACTCAACTTGCATGGAAATCCTAAAGCACCCAGAGGGTCCATCCTTCCTGAAGAATCTAAGCAGACAGGATCTCCCTCTACAGGCTTCCAAAGACATTTCCTTCTCTCCCTTGATGAAAAAGGGATTCTAGAGGAGTGTCCTGCTGTGGTTAAAATGAAGCCTCAGGTTAGGTGGCCTGGATACGAAATGAAGTTTCTCATGGGGAGGTTTAAAGATGCACATCCCTCATGTCTAAAAGTTCAAAGTCCAAAGGCAAGGCATGGTACATTTTATGATGTGCCGAGTCATGATTTTTAAGTTACCCTCATGATTTTTGAAGTCTGTTTATTTAATGTCCGGAAGCACTGCATAAGCTCTTGGATAAATATTACGGCTCTCAAGTATGACCCATCATGTGTCTTCCTCTCTAAATGAAGCCCAAGCAGCTTCCTTCGCTTGGCTGCAGCAATGGCAAGCGCGCAAGAGGTTGTCTGAGAGTAGCGAGGGCTGTACGTGCGCATCCACCCACCCTTCAGGCTGAAAGGGAATTCAGTGTGTTTGGATGAGCCACAGTCGTTGATGTTTATGGCCTGTGCCGTGTGAAGAAACAAACTGTGGGTTAAACGCAGAGGAATTTTCTTCTGTAACCTCGGTGTCGATGATGGCTACTGCAATGCAGCCATGTGGCTGAGCAAAGGTTCTGCTTATTATGAGCATCCGTAAACACAAGTGTATGTGTTTAATGCTTTGCAAAGACCCTGAGCAGGGACTTTATTTCCTTGTTAAAAGTCAGTGAGCTCACAGGTGCAGCTCAAACTCTTCTGAGAGTGCCTCTGCCACCCAGTGCCTTTTCAGTACCAACAGCAGCTTTGTGTGTTTTGCCTGCCTTGGTCATAAAGTCCCATAGTATAAGGGCCCATAATCTCCCTAAACTATGATGATAAAAATGAACTGTCACAAGGCCATCTGGTATTATCAAACAGGGAAACTGTGGAGGCACACAGTTTTGAAGTAGCCTGGAATCTCTTTTTTTGCTGAAAAGCCATGGTGATGGCCACAGTGAAAACAGAGGGCTGTGGCTAAGAGGAAGGCACATGGTCTGTTGCAGCTTCAATACAAAATATTTTGTCTCCAATACTTTTCTTTTTATAGTTATGGAAGCTTCTCACCAATAGTCTTGAACATCACAGAGAATGGCAGTGTTTAGAAAAAAAATCAGTGCGCTAGGAGCCTTGAAAGGAATTTGGAACATATTGTTTACTGGATGTTAGCAGCTACTTGAAATTGAACTTTTTCTGTGTGTATATATTAGCATCTTCCAATCCCACAGGAATTATACACAAATAGCCAGCTCTACTGATGGAAAAAATGACAGGATGCATTTGGCAAGATTTTTCATTCAGAACTGACTCCTCTGCCAGGAGCTTTTGAGTCTCATGCAGCATTGTTCGTATGGCACCTACCCCTCTGCAAACTATCAGTGTGGCTGAAAAAGCTTCCTGATTACATCACCTCTTTTCATTTTCTTACCATTTAGTAAAAGTTTCCTCTGGTGGGGAAAACGTAGGAACGTTTGTCTCAGCCACATTAAATATTCTCACACAGCCTCCTGTCCCAATTAGAATAAATTTATTGGCAAAACTCATAAAAGATTTAATGTGAGTGAGAATGGCTCAAAACAGTGATTTTTGGCTTTTTCTATTTCTGTATCTCCAACGTTTCTGCAGGGGAGGTGGGAGGCGTGTACAGCAAACGTAAGCTGAGCAAAGCCTTGGTTTCATTATCTGCCTTTCACAGACTCCTCATAGAAAAACACTGTCCTAAATCATTAAATCATAGAGCGTAGCTTGCGCAACCTTCGTCTCTGTGAAGCCAGGAAGCTAGTTCTGTGCAGGATTCCTGCCCATGATTTGGCCCATAATGCCTTCACAGGTAGTTAGTCACAAAATCTGTCACACAGTAAAGGAAAAGGCATCTCATCTGAACAAGACATTTGTCCATATGGCTGCACTCTCAAGAGTACTCTCAAGTATATGTATATGTGGCATACTTGTTTTTTAACAGTGGAGAATTAATGAGCAAAGGAATACCTTTTCTGGTATATTCAGCAACCTAATTCCAGAGGAATCAGAAGCGTACCAGAAATTTTCACTTCACCATGGAGAGAAAGAAACAGGCTTCACAAGCTGTGATGCAGAGCAAGAGGCTCACATAGGTATTGGAAACACCCTGCATTCCCCTGGGGGACAGTGGCCCCCGATGCAGCAGGGACACCCCTGTGGGACTGCAGCCTCCCAGCAGGACATGCCAAGACAGGGACACGTCTGAGTGACTGCATCCACAGGCAACCCACAGTGGAGGAAAGGTGCTAAGAAACAGCCGAGCAAGAAAACCTGAAAAAGCAAAAAGGTGCAGAGAACATGAATGAGAATCAAATAGCAGCAGAGGAAAAGCAGTAAGAAGACAAGTGTAGCAGAACAACACAAATAAGCAGAGAGTGCAGCAGAAAAAACAGCTGTGCACACAACCCCAGACCTCCTGTGTCACCCATCACCTGACCAGAGTACCTGGGACAGACCGAGTTTAACCCCCAGCAAACACAGGGGAAGCTGAGCCTGGGAAAGAGGGAGGAAAAAGTTTGGCTCAAGAGATTTTTTGATAGCAGATGTTCTCTTTTTTCTCTATATCCTAATCAGTGATCACAAGTTGATGTTAACTGGACATAGATCAAGTCAAAACACCCTGAGCAGAGAGATGTTTTGTGCCTGACAGATGCTCGGACACTCCTTTCTAATAAGGAGTGTGTTCCCACAGGGCAGCTCAGCCCAGCAGAGCTCCCATTCCTTCCCGTGGGAGTATGTATCTCTCCCCAGTAAAACTGGCCAGGACCCACAGTGCCTGGCTCCCATCAGGTGTCCCAGCCAACAGTTGCCTTTAACTACTGCAACATAAAATGTCATAAAGAGCTTATTAATCGGCCAAGCCTAAAGCTACAGCAGTATTTCAAAATATTCATTATTAAATTGGGGGGGAAGGGGGAATAAGGAGTTATATTTGGTAGTAAAGAATTGCAGCCCAATATTAAAAATAAATAAATAAATTAGCATGGATATTATTAAACACAGAGTTAGGTGATTGTCATGTTACAGGTGAGGTTTTAACATTCAGTTTTTCTTTCACTACAGTCGGTAGTAAAACTTGCTTTTACTTCAATAGGAGGTGAATGGAGCCATTAAGTGGAGCTGAACTGTTAGGCCATATGGTCTCTCTCCTTGGAGTTTTCTTCATGTTGCAGGTATTTGTTTCTGTTTTGTGTTTGTATTTACATTTTCTTGGCCCTTTTAGTGCCCTGAGGAGCCATTTATAAGTGGTCATAACACAGTAACTCACAAAATTACAGCCCTATAAATTATTCCCTCAGGCATTAAAAGAGCCTGGGAAAATACAAACACAGACAGACTCAAAACCTTTATTTAATAAAATTTAGGCGATATTGGTGGTAGGGAAAAAAAAAATCAGCATTTCGAAAACTGGAAGTCTATTTGTCTTACAGACAGATGTCATTTGGTAGGTAACATACAACAAATATAAGAACTAACTAGGCCTTCCACAGGATCTTACTAGATACAAATTAACTTTGTGTTAATGGGGAAAATGAGCTTTATGTAAAAACAGTGAATATTGCTAAATGACAGCGTACTTACTTATCAAATCATTTACAAAGTGAAACAATTTAAAGCCAGGAAATGAATAACAGACATCTGAAATCTTGTACTTGCCACATAAAAAAAGAAAATACTCTGACGGGCTCTATTGCAGTGGTAGCCTAGAATATCACACTCATTCCTACATTTGAATGTCCCCCTCAGGGACAATGGAGCAGAACAGAGGTGGCAGATCGTCAAGGACACTTTTCATAGAGTGCAAGAGCTCTCCATCCCCAGGTATCAGAAATCAGGGAAGGAAGGCAAGAGACTGGCATGGCTGAGTCAAGACCTGCTGGTCAAACTAAAGGGCAAGAAGGAAATGCACAGGCAGCGGAAGCAGGAACAGGTATCCTGGGAAGAGTATAGGGACACTGCCATCCCTGTGTAGGGATGGGGTCAGGAAGGCCAAGGTGCAGCTGGAGCTGAACTTGGCAAGGGACACAATCAATAATAAGGGCTTCTACAGGTGTGTCAGCCAGAAAAGGAAGGTCAAAGAAAGCATGCAGTCCCTGATGAACAAGACTGGTGGCAAACTGGTAACAACGGATGAGGAGCAGTCTGAGGTACTCCAACAAAGGTTTTTGCCTCAGTCTTCACTGGCAGCCTCTCTCCCCACACATCTCAAGTGGACCACACTTGGCAGGGACTGCTGCAGCGAGGACCCTCCAACAGCAAGAGAAGATCAGGTTCGAGACCACCTGAGGAACGTGAACATAACGAAGTGTATGGGACCTGACAAGATGCACCCCAGAGTCCTGAGGGAATTGACTGCTGCAGCTGTCAAGCCACTCTCCAGGATATCTGAAAAGTCATAGCAGCCAGGTGGCATCCCTGGTCACTGGGAAAAGGGAAACATTGCATCCATTTAAAAAAAAAAGAAAAAGGTAGAAAGGAGGACCCTGGGAACTACCAACCTGTCAGCCTCACCTCTGTGACTGGGAAGATCATGGAACAGATCCTCCTACAGCCTATACTAAGGCACACGGAGGTCAGGGAGGTGATTTGAGACCACCAGCGTGGCTTCACCAAGGGAAAGTTGTGCCTGACCAACCTACTGACCTTCTCTGACGGAGTGACTACATCAGTGGAAGAGCTATGCGTGTCGTCTATCTGGATCTCTGTAAGGCCTTTGACAGGGCCCCCACAACACCCTTCGCTCTAAATTGGAGAGTTAGGGGTTTGATGGGTGGACTGTTTGGTGGATAAGGAATTGGCTGGATGGTGACATCCCGAGGGTAGTGGTCAATATCCAGATGGAGATGAGTGGTGTCCCTCAGGTGTCTGTATTGGCACTAGTGCCATTTAACACCTTCACCAATGACATAGTGGGATTGAGTGCACCGTCAACAAGGTTGGTGCGGTTGACATGCCTGAAGGATGGGATACCACCCAGAGGGACCTGGACAAGCTCAAGAACTGGGACCATCAGAACCCCATGAGGTTCAACAAGGCCAAAAAAGGCCAAGTGCAGGGTCCTGCGCCTGAGCCAGGGCAACCCCCAGGATCAATACAGGCTGAGGGACAAAGGGATTGAGAGCAGTGCTGCCAAGAAGGACTTGTGGGTACTGGTAGAGGAAAAGCTGGACATGAGCCAACACTGTGCACTCACAGCACAGAAGGCCAACCTCATCCTGGGCTGTATGCAAAGAAGCGTGGCCAGCAAGGCACAGGAGGCGATTCTGCCCCTCTACTCTGCCCTGGTGAGGCCCCACCTGAAGTAGCGCGCCCAGCTCTGGAGCCCTCAGCACAAGAAGACATGGGCCTGTTGAAGCAGCTCCAGAGGAGAGCCACAGAAATGATAAGAGTTTTGGCACATCTCTGCTATGAAGACAGGCTGAGAGACTTGGAGTTACTCAGCCTGGAGAAGAGCAGGCTGCAGGGAGACGTTGTTGTGGCCTTTCAGTACTTAAAGAGGGCCTACAGGAAAGACAGGGGACAAACTTTTTACCAAGACCTGTTGTGGTAGGACATGGGGTAACGGTTTAAAACTAAAAGAGGGAAGATTCAGAGTAGCTATAAGGAAGAAATTTTTTACAGTGGGGGTAGTGAAACAGTGGTACAGGTTTCCCGGAGAGATGGTAGATGCCCCATCTCTGGAAACACTCAAGGTCAGGTTGGTCAGAGCTCTGAGTAACCTGATCCAGTTGACGATGTCCCTGCTCATTGCAGGAGGTGAACTGGATGATTTTTAAGGTCCCTTCCAATGAAAAATACTCTGTGGTTATATGATTTGGCCTCAAAGCTTCTCTCTGAGACAGGGACATGATATTTTTAATTGGTGGGAAACTGAGGCACAAAGCAATAGATTTGGAAAGATATCCAAGTTTGTAGACCCAATGGAGAATGGAGATACATGATCCCCTTAGCTTCTACATCAAAGAGATTCCCTGAAGTCCCATAAAGCTACTTTTGCAGCCCATAGGAATTCAAACAAGAAGGTAGTGAACACACTTTTCCTCCCTGACTGAGCCCCCCATGCAGGTTCCTGGAAGCAAAGCATACATGGCTCAGAGACACAGAACCACAACATTAGGCAACAGCTCAGTATAGCCCCAGGCCCCATAAGTTGGGGATCCACTAAACAAAAGCCTCACAACCGTCTTACACAATGTTTAACGTAAAATACTGCGGTAAGGACAAGCATAGCGTGGGCCCAAAACATTCTGCCACGCCACTGAGTGCCCCAAAAACCTGGCAGCTGAACTTCAGTATGTAGCCAGACACTCCCTCATTCACACTGATAAACAAGGATTTGCATGAAAAACTGAGCGCAAGGCCAGGAAAACTGTGACAAAAATTGGCTTGCAGATTGCCAACTACGACCTCCCCTCAGAAGTTTCCTAACATGCCCTACCCTACTTAGCCTGATGTGGCAAGATCCCAAAAGAAGGTGGTATAGCCCTTTTAAGGTCCAGTCGAGTGATACTGGTTTCTTCACAAGAAGATTTGGACTAGAGATGTAATCGCAGAACACTTCGAACTAATGTTTGCAAGAAGACAAATGTCTCCATGTTAACCCCAGAAACAATAACAACAAGAAAATGCCTTTGTCAGTTGTTTACAAATGTTTTTTTGACCTCTTAGTCCTGGAGATTATGAATTTCAGATGTATGTACTGGATGCCAAGTATGTTAAATAATCAGAGCCCTGGGGACCCACCTCTCTGGGAGACTGGATTCATCAGCAGACTGTGCTGCAGGACCTGATTTTGGCACACATTAATAGGAAACCAAGCACAGGGGAAGGAACCTTAGAATTCACTTTAGATATTTTATGGACTAAATTCATGGATATACATTGTTTTTCTGGCTCCAGTACTGCTGTCACAGGATTTGAAGAATGTTTTTCTCCCTCTTCCTTCTGAAAGGGACGAAAAGTGGATGAGAAACCACGTTTTTCACTGGGACAAGCTACTGAAGAGACTGTACGTCTGCTGGAGAGATAAATGGAGCTGTCTGTCCACCTGCGTTTGTGGAGGGACTGTGCAGGGTAATATGCTGGGGTACGTTGCGTCTCCACAATCTGCAAAGAAACAGCTCCAACTCACATCGGTGGTGAAATAAGGCCCAGAAGAGCAAGGAAAAGATACATCACAGATTCTCCGAGAGGAGGCTCTGGGCAGAGCAGGGAGAATACAGGCTGCCAGGGAGCAGAACTCTGCTGAACACACTTCTCTGCTAAAGCACTGTGCACATTTTGTTCTGGGGCATAACAAAACATCTCATTTGGTGTTTTTCCAGAAGGTACTGATAAATTGGTCTCGCCCATAGAAGATTTCCCTGATAAGGGGGAGTTGTCAGTTCAGCTTTGCTAGATGCTTTGGTTATATTCACAACAGGCACAAGACAGTTTTCTGGCCCCAAGAACAGCCGGCCGCACATGGAGAACACCACATGTGTCCCCTTCCTTGTCCACCACCCACGAAACCAGGGTAGCAGCATCCAAACCAGCTTCTGGGAATGGCCCCTGGATGATCTCACAGCCAAATCTCCTCTGTGAATGTATCAGCTGGTTTGGGTCACAGCCAGGAGCTATGTGACCAGTTCTACTAATATAGCTGTATGTCTTACTAATACAGCTACAGCCACCTCGAGCAAACATGGACCAAATGAAGGCAAACCCAGACCTACTTAAGACCTTGACGCTTATGGATGCAGTACTGTCCCCCTTAGAGTGAGATTAAAAAAGACCCCTATAAACATCCTATAAACCCTTTGTCTGAGTCTGCAGCAAAATACCTTATAGTTTATTTTGTTTCTAACAGCGAGCAATTTTAAAACTCAGATTTTCACATTCACAGAAATGAAAGGTTATGAGCATCGTAAATTTCATGACGTTAAAACTTAGAAACCCGTTTTCATATTGAGCACGGATCATGCCCAAGTGCCAAGTATACTACAAAATCAGTTATTTCAGCAGACATGAAATATCAGCATTTGAGAGCTGTGAGTCATTTTTTACTTGTAAGGTTATGTTCAGTAAATTCATGGAAATAAGATGTGATTTACTGGAGACTGCAGATTGACAGCTTTAAACAACTGCTTTCATTGCAAAGGATCCCTACAGAAATTAATCATTAATTGTCTGAAACTTGAAAACCACACATTGTTACTTTTAAACTTTGTATAGAGAAGTTAAATGATACATAAAGTAATATATTTAAATTAAAACACTGGCTTCAGGGCTTCTCAGAACAGAACTTCATTAATGATTTTTTTTAAAATTGGTATTTAAATTGGTATTTGTTATTATTTGTCAAGTGCCAACAACCCGTTTTGTAAAAGTAAAACTTGAAGTCAACCAACTCCCTGAGGCAACTTCAGCCAAAATGGCGGATATTCTCATGCTACACAAATTCTTACATGGAATCAGATCGTGCAAGCAGATGCAGCAAATATCAGTGTTTTACTGAAAGAACATCCATGCAAAAAGTCAACTTATCTCCAGAGAATGGTCTTCATTTAGGGATTATAAGCTCAGAGAGGCAATTGTATTAATTTAAAGCTTTCTAACTTGAGTTTTCTCATTTCTGGCAGGGTCTTCGTTGGCAGCACAAGCACGCATTTCAGTTCTACATCCATCCTAAGCCTGGATGTCTCATCAGCCTAGGACAGGTAAGGCTGTCTATAGGCAAGAGCAGGAAGGGGAGTATTGGGTTTACTTACCTTTGCTTCCAGTAGCTTATTTGGATGCTTGATGCTGATGCCTTCCACTCCTGACTCTGATAGAAAAATTGTCTTTGGCCCTCCAACTTGTCCTCTTGACAGTCTACCTAGAGAATAAATTAAATGGTGTTCAAAAGAGATTCAGTTTAACACTCTTAACATTAGTTTGGGCTCCCTACTGGCCTGCTGGAGCAACATGCCAGTCAGCTGCTTGAAAGAGACGAGTATCCAGGCTGCACGTGCTAACTCTCTCAAACAGTGCCATGGCTTTTGAGGAAACTGTTCTTGAAGACTGTCCCTACAAAATGGTTTATTTTCATTAAAAGATTGTTACAGCTCAAACCATATGGCCAAATTCATGTAAACAATCGGTTCCTATGTCTCGGTATAATTTTAAGATTATGCTGTCTTTCGTTCATGACAATAGCTCTGCTGAGGAAGAAAGCAATTCTGTACAGAAATCTAACACCATTTCCTGTCTTGGTTTGGAAAAGACACGATTTAGTTGTTATTGTGAACTGCTAAGTCCCTGAATACTATGGACAACACAAGCAAAATCCTCTTTTTTTCAGAACCCACAGTTATTTGCCTTCTTATATGTTGCATATGTTTAGATATTTACGTGTTTTTGTCTTTTTTTCCTTTCACCATCCTTACCATCCTCTTCCTATTCTCTGTTCCCATACCTTCTCTGTTCTCCTCAGCTGAGTAAATGCTGAGCTTTTTTTTTTGTGCTGTGCTCCTCCTAGTAACACTATAAACAGTCTCCTAGTTTTACTTTAACTGAATGAGGTTAACCACGTTTGAAACAGCCAACATCCAAAACATGAATGAGTTCACTGTCAACCATCTTAATTTGATACCTGTGAGCTAAAGACTTTAGTTTCAACCTCTTGATGTTGTACTACATCCAACCCCATGACAGGTTTAATCTTTTGCTTTAGTTGCGAGGCGACTCTTGCCAATTGTTGCATTTTGCTACAAAATAAACCCATTTTATTGGATTTTTTTGAAATGCCCTTGAAGGGAGAAATTCTACAAAGACCATTCTGTCCTGTGATGTATTCTGGTAGTACTTTCTTTGCAGAATTTACCTCCAAACCTTCCATGTTAACACTTCAGATTTCGACAATGGTCATTATCCATGATGATAATAAAATACACACAGTTCTTAGCAGACTGCAAAATGTTCCATAAGAGAACATACAGCTCCACAGTCTCCTCACTCTAGCCGGTTCTGGTTCATATCTACTTGACATTCTCTATTTGCATGCGCTCTCTTTTATACGCTGTTTAAATATACAGTAAGGTTGCTGCTTTTGTAGCAGTATAAATATACAACCTAGAGCAGGTAATCTCAGGCTCAGTTCATTATCCAGTTGCATACATGGAATTAGCATAGGATTTCAATTCAGCAGCTGAGGACTCAAGCAGCATTTTATGATCAGCTTTTTATCCTGCTTTTATCATGATTTATAAATGAAAGAGGAAAAGCAATGTCTTTCTTAAGCCTTCATTTTAAGTAGCATTTCGAGACTTTGATTGAGTACATAGCTCATTCAAAATGGTAAAACTTTACTCAAAGGGTACTTTTATTTCTAATGCTCCAGTTAGGTTTTAAGGGGGTTTTGGCTCTTTTCCATCGTCAGGAAGTATTGTTTCCAAAAATCATCCTTTATGGGAGCAGTAAGTCTTTAAAAAGGATGGAGACAGGCAAAGAAGTGAACACCATATTCTTTTTTAAAGCCTTCTAAGGAATAAAGGAAAGGTAAGTCAGCCTCTATCATCATGCCTGGACCTGCATTCCTTCCTTACACACAGCTTTATTGATCTCAGTGTCACTCCTCCTGGTGACTACTTAGGCGCCTTGGAAGCCTTCTGGTAACGTAACATGCCATAACACTGAGAAGGCGTCGGGGAATAGCTGCACCGTTATGCAACGTACAGCGCTGTCTATGAATCAGGGCTCCCTCACAATGGCCAGCGCTTCACGAGAGCTAGTTTTTAGTGTCTCCCATAGTATCTTTCTGCTGGTAACTAAATATTTTGGAACAGTTAATACTGACTCCAGGGACAGCTGTTGAGGAGAAAATTCCTTATTTCAAGCCAAATATGGAGTTCATGGCTTAGCTCAGGAATTGGACAGTACCCAAGAATTTGTTAGGTTCTCTTCCCCTTTGCTCTGAATTGTCCAGCATCCCCCCACTGCCTCTCCTTCCCCTCCTCCCCCCCCCCCCAAAAAAAAAACCCTCTACAATAATAAAATTTAAAGCATATCTACAGTGCTTACTATATGCTGACATTTTCTTAAAGGGACTGTGTCAGGATAACTTAGGCATAAACTCTGGATTTAATAAAAGCTTCTTAAAACAATCCGTAAAGTTAATACAAAATTTAAGATGATTTTAAACTGTCTCAGCAAAAAGAGCAGTTCATATTTTAAGAGGCCCCTAATGTTATTGCATTTCTAAGAAATGTCTCACTCTATAAAAGCTAGTAAGTGAAACTGAATGGATTTTCTTTAAAAGTCCAAGACACTGCCCTGCTCTCACTGCCTAGACAGAGAAAAATCCAAAAGGAAAAAAACCTAAAATATTTTTGGAATGTTTGTTTTTAATGTTTTATCTTAGTCACACATCATACATATAATAGTTTTTATTACAGCTATTACAACCTGGTAACCAATATCCCTTTAAAAGGAAACGTATGCCTTTGTCCTAAAACTTAAGTTGCAATTGGTAATGAAAACAATAATATATCTTCCATTTCCACTAGCCAAAAGTCTATCTACTTTTCCTATGAACAATCATAACAAATACGTGAAGAGTAGTAAAATACAGGAAATACTAACCAAGTTCTTCACAAAAAAAAAAAAAAAGAAAAAACTAACAAAGTTTTTAAAAAAAAAAAAAAAAAAAGAAAGAAAGAAAAAGAAATATGTTTATAAAATGACACATATTTGTGACAGAAAACGTCTCCATTTGAACTTACTGTATAAAACCTGTCTAATTTTAATTGCTTTTGAAACATAAGACAGCAAAAGAAAGTTACAAATCCCATGAGGTGTTTAGAAAATGCGGCTTGTCAAGATGATATTACTCTCCACAGCTGACACCTGTAAAGGGTTTCTGTGAATGACATCCTATGCGTAACATAAACAATGTCACAAGTCTTTTGTGAATGACATGATACATCAGTTCTACTAGAAGAGGAACTTGCTAGCAAGAAAAGAAAATATTTTTTTAATAGAATAAGGCACTATCAAGGGTCAATGCAAATCAGTAACTGCTAACCTCCAAGGCATGGGTGACTCAAAGCAGATAATGCCTAATACTAGTGATATGCAAACTATTTTAAAGATTTGCAATTGGGAATATCAGAGCAGTTATGAGTTTAAAAAAAAATATAATAACGCTTCTTGGATTTTATTGAGAATTCTTTGTGTAGGCGATGCACCTGTAGTATGTTAGTCCAGCGGTAGCAGATTTATTGTGACCACTCACCACAGCCAGAGAGCTCTGCCTCCTTGAAAGGACCAGTAACGGGCAAGGCCGGAGGTGTTTTCCCTGGTCATGTGCTGCAGCCTCAGAAACTGCCTTCAGCAACCACTGCAACCATCCAGACTTGTTAGGAGGGCTCAGTTCCTACAGGAGGAAATGAGTGTTAGTCCTTTAGGCAACCAGCAGTAATGAACAACCCTCCTGCCGGGAGCTCTGCACAGCGAGGTATCAAAGAAGAATGGTTGCAGAGCTATAGGGTCCTGTTGCAAGGCACCCATGGAAGACGTAGTGTAAGGAAGCCCTCTCCACTGCTGCGCCACACGCTGAGCTGCCTTAGGCAAATAGCTACAGCTTAGATCTTCAAGGAAGGTTGGTTGTTTTTTTTTTTCTTTTATGGCACTAAATCCAGCCTACTTCCGGATGGATTTGTACTTATAGCCACCTGTCTGGCTAAAAAGTACTTAAAAAGATAAACTTTGACTTCCAGACTGGTGTTTCTCTAGGCTGCTCCCTGGAGAGGCTTTACTCTTTTCTCAGGATTTGTCTTACAAATGTTTATTTGTGCAGAATAAGTTTGGGATATCTCCAGATGTGGACAGCAAAAGCAATAAATGTGATTACCGCACTACATTCCCCAAAGGAGGAGAGGATCCAATTCCCTCCTCTCAACTCAGACTTGTTCACCACTTTTCTAAAAGTTGTGCCTGTTACTGCTACTGTGTAAAGATTAATTAAAAATAGAAAAAAGGATAAGAAGTTAATGAAGTCCACAGTTTAGGGAATTCCTTGGAGACATGTCTTAGTTCTCTAAAGAAGCAGATATCTCCTCAAGGCTGAGAGCCTCTGCTTCCAAGAGTCTGTGCTCTGAGCAGCAGACTATGTTACACAGCCTATTTGCTGGCATTGTGTGTTCCAATCTCAGGTTACAGGAAAAAAATAAAAAAATAAAAAAGTCACCTGTATAACTGTATTTCCAGAGGAATCCAGGGCTTTCATTGGGCCCCAGGGGTTAAGCATCCTTGGAGAACTCCCAGTGGACTAGAATCCTAGGGAAATCAGGCAACACTCAGCCCACACTCAAGACTCTTATAAGGAGATATGTGTTGATTTTCACATTGATTTAAAAAAAAAAAAAATAGGCTAAGATTTTTTATGTCGAAAATAGAGTCTCTTACGAGATTGGACACTTCTAATATTAGCAGCAAAACGGGGTTACTCAGGATGTGGCTTGGATTGTTTTTGAATTTGGTTCCCTGTTGCTCGTTGTGAATCTCTAAACAAGGGACAACAGAAGAAAGAGTCCAGACCAGGAGTTACGAGAGGATTAGCAACACCTTCAGCTGTTAGAGTGGAAGATGATCCGTAACTTCACATCTTCCTGGCAAGCCCTGGGTATGCCACCAAGATGAAGGAACCTTCTCTTCAGGAGGAGCTGGTGTTTTGGGCTTCTTTGTTTTATCTTTCTTTCCATCTTGGGGGTGGGCTTTAAAGAATATTTTATTTAAATAATTCATTGGTAGGCAGTAACAGAATTTTTGGCGCAACAGAAGTTCGGAGACTTGCTCTAAGTGTAATAGGCCTCTCAACGTTGTTAGATGGGGACCCAAAAGACGGGAAACAGTCAAGGCTGGACATGTTTCATGGGTCAGATAATCCCACATTTGCATCAAGTCTGAGCTCCTAAATCCTGTTCTGGTCTGCCCTTCTGACACGGATATGGTAAAACTACTTTCTCTAACAAAACGTGCAGCACTCCTGTTCAGCAGAGTACTTTTCATAACACCTACAGGTTATCACCTACTGGTGCTTTGGCTTGTATAAGCATGAGACCATGATAAAAAGGTCACAGCTTACACATGAGGGAAACGAAAAACATGTAAGTGTTACTGCAGTTTTTCTAAAGTGGAGTCCTGGAAAAATTCATGTAAACTCTGCATAGCTGTAATGTGAAAGGGGACATTTGTTTCTTCAGAAGGAATTACTATGGTGCAAGAATTGTCTTGGCAGATAAACAGAACATACTTGCCCAGTGTGTAAATAACTTTTTCTTCTATAAAACTTCAAGCGAGTAAGTAACTTTTTGAAAGGGAAAAAGACTCTGTCTCTCGACCTTCTGTACAGACATGTGTACCTGTACCTTTAAAAAAAAAAAAAGAGAGAGAGAGAGAGATTTTTAATTCCATCTTTTGACCTCAGTGATTTCAGCACAAATTTCAAATGTCAAACCAAAGAGTATTGCTCATGAAAAGAAATCTGCTGGCAAAGGTAACTCTCCTATTGAGGTCACATTCTAGAGTTCAAAGTGTGGGAAAATTGATAGTTCTTTTCCCCATTTTACTAAGAGATTAGTCATATAAATATTTTCTTATTACAGAAAACACTACGCATGACTTTGCCTATTGAAATGTGTGCATTTGAGTGTCTGTTACAGAGTTTCACTAGCAGGAATGCCTGCCTTCCGCAAATTGCGTGCAAACGGGTTCTTCCCCATTGGCTGACCTGGGGAGGAATGAAACCTCTCCAAACCATAGCAGCTATCCGAACAGAAATTTCCCATTGAGCTCAAACCGCAGGAGGTCTGCTCTTCAGGAGATTCAGTAGGCAAACCCAGCCTTACACACTGTTCCGCTGTGGACTGTCTGTGCGCAGGAGCATACTGGCCACCTTCACACCACGTGTTAATGTCAGGTGGAAGCTCTCCGCTGCACCGGATCTGTTGAGCCCAGAGTCATAAAAGCTGTCTGCTGGAAAGGGGCCATTAACACAAAGTTCACCAAGTTGATGCCAAAACCTGACTCATTGGAGGGAGAAAGGTGCGGAAAAGAGAATTCTGCTCAGCTGAGGCAAGGAGTTACCATTTTACACTACTCTGTGGTCATCCCATCAGCCTGGATCATTTTACGACTCAGGCAGCTCAGCCCCCAGACAAAAGAATTTTTTCCAATTTAATGGTGAGTCTGTCAGGACATGGAACCCAGGGCTCTCCTGGGTGTTAGCACGGAGCATAAACGTACCCGCTGTCACACCATGAGTCATTTTGCTGCCTGCCAGAACTCAGCAAAAAAGTCACATATTCTTGCCTATTTTCTTCGGACAAAGTGACTACACTATTTCACCTGGATTTTTTTTCTCTGTGTTTATTTTGTGAGTTGTCAGTGGCTGAACTGTTTCACTATTTGCTGTACAAGAAAGGAAAAAATGGTTTTCCTTTAGAGCCTACCAGGAGCTTAAAATACACAGGCACTGAATTTTTCAAAAGAATGAACAAAACAAAGCCTAAATGAGTTTTTCTACCATTTTTAGATAGGTTTTGACACTCAGCAAGTTACAACGACTTAGTCTTTTCTCATGATTCACAAGTAGGTCCACCATACACTTTAAAAGAATTAATGAATGTATCACCCTGCAGACCACTAATGCATGCATTATTCATTCTGCCTCAGCTTGTTTGAAATGTTTGCATGAAGAGGAACTCTAGTAGGTGCTGTTTCATTTCATCACTTACAGTGCCTGCAACCTGACTGCAGTAAAATTTACAGCACTGGGCTCTTGTATGATTAATACACTACTGCCCTAACAATCTGCAGTACTTTTGGTACCATCGTACACATGGGTTTCTGGTGGATACCACCCTTCGTGACTTCACATATCGTGGATTTAAAGCTACCAAATGTTTCCTTAAAGTACGTTTTTAATGTAATGTATCAGACATAGGAGACATTCTGTGAAATTTGTAGCGGACCTCCTTTGGAAGAAGCTGATACAATGCAAGCTAAGCAAGAAACCTAAGATTTATCTGCTTGTGTCTGCTCTTCTGTAATTTATAACATGATAATTCCCCAAAACAAATAGACCCATAGGAGTCCTAGAGAAATAAATTCATAAAAACAGCCGGTGAGGTCTCCCTGACTTAATTATCAGGCAAAGCAAGGGAGAAGTGGAAACTCCACAACACGCTAACCCTGACACCTCCTCTTGGCTCTTCTTCTTGGAATTCCTCATCGTGTGAGGCAGAAAGTGGCACAAAAAAAACCCAAAAAAACCTACTTGGAATGGCTTGCTTGTGGTGCAACCCATGCTGCTCAGAGGACAGAAGGCAAATGGGGAAATTAAATACTACTGGAGTAGAAAACAATGAACTGTGAATACAGCTTTTTCTGAAAGCTGTGATGGAGGCCTAGCACATGAAAGTTTACCTCCATGAACAGCCAAGGTGGAAACAGCTGTCTCCTCCCTTATCTGAATCCTATTGGGAAGAGCTGAAATCTCATGCTGTAGCTGCTACAAGAAAAAAAAGAAATGTTGAAAGGCACTACAATAAATTAAAGGTGATTTTTTTATTTCTTTTCATTTTTTCATTCCCCACATGTATATGATTACAAAAGCTCCACTCATATTTTTAATTAAAATGTTCAGTGCCAGAATGCAGCTGACAAACTGCTTCAGCTCTTGTAATCTGTAGAACAGTCCTTTAGGGCATCATTTACCACATTTGACCAATATGTTTAACTGTTAAAACAAAATTAGCAACCGTTTGTACTGTACACTGCTTGAATTGTATGTAATTAAGAGTAAACAAGCTCTGTTGTCTCCACTGGTATCTAATACGGTTTTATAATAACTGGACAGAGGCAGTCTTTGCTGTCGGGAAATTAATACTACACAGAGTAGTGAAAAACCGGGGCTGAAAACGTCACAGTCAAGTTTTAAGATGCAACAGAACTAAAGAAGCAAAACTTTTTATAAAAGATGTGATCAAAAAAACAGACATGAAAACACTCAGATTGACTAAAAGGCGCTTGGAAAGAGATTATCCTTTAACAAAAGAGCCTGCAGAGCTGGTAAGCAGCAGCCACCTGAGATCCTACCATGCAGTGACCCTTACTTGAGTTTTAATAGCAGACAACTTCAGATGATGAAAACACAACTAAAAGGAAAAACAACTATTTCAGTTTTAAACCCACTAATGAGATATTACTGTAAAAGCTAAAAAATTTTTCCAGAGCACTAAATAAATCTTTAAGATCTCAATTTACCATAAATAAGTGAACAATACAAACATATTAAAAGTGTATCAATGTACCCTGCAAAGACACTATCACTGAAGTGTTTATGTCATAAGTTTCAGGGGAATTATGAGTAGGAGAAAATTGTAAACAATAATTGCTGGGTTTTAGATTGGATCCACACTTGAACTTCTGTTCTTCAAAGTCAAATGCACAGAACTTTGTAATATACAACAACAGGTATTTTTGTTTTGCACAAAAAGCTTTTGGTTAGAAATAAAAATCAGAACTGATTCTAAACCAGATGATTTTTGAAATGTTGTTTTCCAGATGACACGACGAGGAAGCATTTCAGTAGAAGAGAACATTTTGACAGTACAGAAAGACTGCATTAATAATATTGTAAAGATGGCAATGATAGTAACTCATTAATTATGGGATATTTTATATATATTGCTTATATTATGTATTTTATGTATTTTCTATTTATTTTACATATCTTTATATTATTATATTTATATTCTATTTAGAAAATTGTTTATATTTTAGTATTTTACATACTTACTAGAAAGATGCAAATGTAGCCAGGAACAGAAAAGAAGCAATGGGACAGTGTGTGCTGCCTGGGGGTTACCTGTACATGCATTGACTCAGAAGTGAAAAAGACTTACCACAGGCCTCTGTGGCTTAGCCGAGAAAAGACCCTTCCTCCTTTTATTCCAGTCTTTATGCTGTCAGATGCCACCGTTAAGCCTGACGCAGCAGACAGCCTGTATGTAAAGCCACAATTGTGTTTGCACAACACATGACCAGATCAAGTGTAACTACATACATCCATGCACAGAAGGACAGTTAGAATTTAACTAGTGTTGACGATGCCCTCACATTTTAGTTTAATTTCCTTAGGTAGATATTCTGCAGTGACGGTCACAACCTCAAGAAGAGGATGCTTCCTCTTGAGTTTTGTTCCTTTCTGGTTGGTTGTGGGGTTTTTTTTTGTTTGCATCTTTCCTTTTTCTGCCTTTGACGTATCTTTCTCTAGGCCAATATTTATGTCTTTAAGACAAGCCTACCAATGCACAGAAGATCGAAAGCACTGTTGTGAAAGGCACATTTCTGTTAACTGAAACTCATGGTGCAAGTCAATGCTAATGCTATGGAGGGGATGCAGGTCAGCATGGCACTGGAAGAAATAGGACTTTCCTGACAGCTGTCTCATGGTTACATGTAATAGGAAAAGCCCCGCTTAAGAAGCATTATAGGTTAACATGGGCCAAAGTTAGCTACGAGCATCTTGAGCTCCAAGATAACAAGTTGTCACTTCAAATATACCTCTCTTGATTTTCAGACAAAAAAGCACAAAGCAAAGAAAGAAAAATGCTGACATAGGCCCCATGGCCATGTTAACAACAGACACGCAAACTATCTTTTCTTGAAGCCAGATTATTAAGTTCTTACACGTATTTATGTGGAACAAGTGACATCCAGTGGCTGGTACAGTCAATTACTGTTCAACTCTCAAGCCAGGTGCTCCAGCATCCATATCTTTCTCCCTCCCTTCTGCTCCCCATTTACACCAAGTGCCCATAGCAAATCAAACAGTTTTTCTGTCTGAGGAGAACTTCAGGACCGCCACTAAAAAAATCACAATGGGGAATGACACAAGGATTAGCAATGTAGACAGGAAGCCCAGATCACTTTTAAACGATGATTTTGATGTTCAGGTTTGCAGTAGCATTTGACTGCAAAGCCGTTTATATTGCAGCCTCAAAAGAAGCAAAATGAAAGTTGATTTCCTAAAGGTACTCCAACAAAATTTGCTACCTGTCTGTCATATACATCAAACAAAGTGCTGCATAGAATACCCCCAGAAAGGACATATTAACAGCTGAATTGAGTAGGTGTATGTAGAAATTAGTTATGAAAAATCCCAGCAATACTCTACTAGGACTGGGAAAGGGAACACAGAAGCAGTTTTAGACATTTTGCCTGGGTAATATTGTTACAAATATCTGATATCCAAAGGTACTTTCATATTTAAAAACTGCATTCAACTTTATTTTTATAAGCTCAAAATTCAAGCATTTCTATACTTACTGGCTCAGCATAGATAATGTTGCATAAAGACCTAGGAAAGCATCTCCTTAATCTGTTTTAACTGATTATTTTTAACTGATTGTTTCTCAAAATAACATCACATGGGCAGCAGTTATACATCAGGGAATCTGGACACTCTGGAACGATCCCAAGAGAACAGGAGATCCCCTATGACAGCCTCAAGCATAGGGCCCAGTCACAGCACTGTGGACTTACCAGACCCTGCTGTTGCTCTTACCACTGATACCAGCACTCACTGAAAAAGCACAGAGCAGAGAAAAGAAGCTCAGGTCCCACGAAAAGGCAGCCACTGACCTTTTGCGCCATGAAAGCTGCTAGAATGAATACATTGCATGATTACCAAACAGCTTTGTGATAGCAGGCGTCTATTTTACTTTCTATTATTATCAATGAGCAAGATACAGACTATCATCCAGTTAAGCAATAAAAGAATGCTATAAACTATGTAATTCTGCAACAGACAGAAGTATTTTAGATAATTTTAAAGAAATATTTGATAAAATAGTCAAATTGAGTATTCTGGTCTAAAAGACATCAACATCAAATGCTAGAAAACACAACACAGAATTTAAAAAACTTTGTCCTTTTTTGCTACCTTGAAGTATCCTCTATACCTATTCACCATGCACGCACAACCTCCTTTATTTGCTGTAGCTTACTTACAATAAGATGTTTCAGGTTTTTTGCTGTGATAACAGTAACATGTGTTCTATTTTAAATTCTGATCTATGAATTTTCAAGATTTTAGGGATTTAAAATGAGAAAGTTAACACACATTGCTGCTAGAGAAATAGAAAAATGGCAAAGCCATTTAAGAATCAATGCCAGAAAAACACATCAGATGGAATCATAGAATGGTTTGGGCATGGCATCTCCCTACCATGGGTGGAGACACCTCCCAGTACACCAGGTTGCTCAAAACCCCATCCAACCTGGCCTTCAACACTTCCAGGGATCCACAGCTTCTCTAGGCAACCTCTTCCAGTGTCTCACCACCCTCACAGCCAAGAATTTCTTCCTCATATCTAATCTAAATCTACCTTCTCTCACTTTAAAGCCATTACACCTCATCCTATCACTACAGTCTTGGATAAAGAGTCCCTCCCCACCTTTTCTGCAGGCCTCTTAGCTACTGGAAGGCTGATACAAGGTCAGCCCGGAGCCTTCTCTTCTCCAGGCTGAACAACGCCAGCTCCCTCAGCCTTTTCTCATAGGAGAGGTGTTCCACCCCTCTGATCATCTTTGTGGCCCTCCTCTGGACCCGCTCAAACAGGTCCATGTCCTTACGTTGGGTGCCCCAGAGCTGGATGCAGTACTCCAGGTGGGGTCTCACCAGAGTGGAGGAGAGGGCCAGAATCACCTCACTCAACCTGCTGGCCACACTGCTTTTGATGCAGCCCAGGATGTGGTTGGCCTTCTGGGCTGCAAGCGCACGTTGCTGGCTCATGTTGAGGTTCTCATCAACAACACCTCCAAGTCCCTCTCCTCAGGGCTGCTCTCAATCCATTCTCCGCCCAGCCTGTGTTTGTGTTTAGGATTGCCCCCATGCATGTGCAGGACCACATTAATATTTAATAATTTTAGATCTCACAGCAGTAAGAAATGTTAGAAGGTACAGGTTTGCCTGACATACCACAGAAAACAAGTTTTGTAAGAAGAAATAATGTAAGACCAAACAAGATAGCTGGGAAAAGAACCAGGCAACCTTTCAGTCTAACGCACCCTTCAAGCTGAGTACAAGGCCATTTCCAATTAAAAGAAGAAAATGAGGTCTGAAAAATGTGCCTATTCTTTTCCCAATTACATCAGTTGCCTAATAAAAGATGTCAACTCTCTCCTTCATTTTTAGTCTGTTGTGACAACAACAGGCCACCAAACAATAGCAATAACTAACTCCCCAAGAAGGAAAGGTCTTTTTCAGAAGACGATGTCATAGCTGCTCCATTACACATTCTGCACAAGAATTATTTCTCATTGGTAATGGGAACATAAGCTAAGCCAAAGAGAATTAGCTTTGACATTTCTGGAACAAGCTTTCAAAAAAAAAATCTCTAAATGTGCAACCAGGCAGCAGCATACATAGAAGTCTTAGATGTTCAAGCAAAATGTGTTTGTAGAGATAAATATCGTCTGAAACCTACATTTTGATGACTCGCATTTGTATACACCAACACACGTACAACCAGAGCTTTACCCCCACTGTTTCGACCTCAACAGTGTTCATTCCTACAGGATTTTAATAAATGATGGCAAAACACTAGCTTTTTAAAGATGTGTTTATTCTGTGGCAACTCATATTCCACATGCTGAACACGTACATAGTGCTTGGGGTGAAAAAGATCCTAACTCCTATTGTAAAGCAGATGTATTATTGTCATAGGTCAGTCATGAGGCAAACTGGGAGTCCTCAGAGTATCAGACCTTGCCTGGGACACAAAGGTGTGAACAACACTGTTCTTTGAGGGGCTTTCTTTTCAACCATTTGTTATTTTGGGCCCCCAAAAATATTTTCTACACAATAAATACAATACAGTAAGGGCATAATGGTTTGTTTTAGCTTTACTTTAATCAGAAAACATGAATTTCATATTTCAAAGAAAAATCCCAACATTTACATTTCTTAAATGCCTCTATTTTGACAGCTTGTGAATACTGACATAAATCACAAATAATTCCCATTAGCAGCAATGAACATTGCGGATACAGTATCAGATGAAGGCTGGATAAAGTATCTTCTTGTGTGATGAAATTTTAATAAACAAACCATAAAATTTTCATACACACACACACACAAAAAGCTGCTTTAGATGCTCAACTCCTATTTGTCTCTGTTCTTTTCCTATTATCTTTGTATTCAACACAATTTAATGCTTGCAAACCATAGTAACTCTTTTCCATGTTTCCATTCCTATTAACCATGCCATTAGCCACCTCCTCCAACACAAAATACAGACAATTAAGAAAATAACCAACAATAATTTTCACCCACAAAATGAACCAAATAAAAGTTATACTGCAAGTTCATCAGAGTAGTTCCAAACTAATTACAACTATTCTTAAAAGTAAAAGCCATGAGGAAGCAATTTTTGAAGCTACATAGACATAAGGGAGTTGATAGTACTTCTGCTTGGAAATGGAAAAATAGTAATGAATTTAAACTTTGGCAGAATGCTTTGCTATTTCCTGCAAAGAACATAAGTCTTCAGGTATGGTAAACTGAATGTCAAACTGATCAAAATCTGAGCTACTTCCTTGTCCTAACCTAATATATTATTAGGTAAGTCTGGCTGAGAGTGAGGTCAGTATATTTTGAAGATAAAATAAAAAAGACACTGGTTAAAAACTAAGGCTCAAATACTGACTTTTGCGCTTCACCAACATGCTCTTTGGGGGGGGGGGGGGAAGCATTGCTTGCAGGAACAATTCTAACAAAACACCTTCTCAAAGACATATCTTCCAGATACTAGAAATTATTTCTGAATTAAAGAGACAAGTAGGCTAAAAAGCTTTTACAGCTACTTGCATTGAGAAGTTATCTTACTCATGGAAGGCTTTGCTACCGGTTTACTGAAAACTAACAGTAGACTACCACCTAAAAAACACAAAACCAACATAGGAGAAGTCTGTAGACTATATATTTTCCAGGTTCTGGCTGGTAAAAGATCCATCTTTCTTCTTTTTAAGAGCTTACAATTTTAAAGACAATTATCTTGAGAAGAATGCATGCACAGAAACAATGTGTTGCTAAGACTACTACTTAGGTTATTTCTTAAATGGTTGCTGTTTGTAAGTCATTGTACATTTTCTGAGACGGAAGGCTATCACACCCATTCAAACACTGAGATTTGACTATTCAGCCCAAAGGCACAGAGCTGGTCCCTGAATAGAATGAGAGAGAATTTTTTGTTAACAAAAGCCAAATTCAACCCCTATTTAAAATTTTCTCATTTGTCATGTCATCAACAATAGATACAAAACTTCAGATGCCTCCATCTTATCCAGAGGGGTACAGTGCAATTCATCAGGGAGACCAACCCGGCACATCCGCAGGACAATCAACACAAGACATTTTACCTCCTATGTTACACCATTTGCTACACTGAGCTCTTTGAAGTGTGTTTTGGTCTTCACTATCACCTCAGCTTCATCCCAACGTTGTTTTGCTCAACATGTTAATAAAAAACATTTTAATAAATCTGAGGAATTGCAACATGTGCCTAACATGAGGACTATGGTAATCTCAAAGTAAGACGCTATGCTATGTCTCCAAACTAAAACTGAAGTTTCTAATTCATATCATCTCCCATTCAGACCATACTCTCTCTGTTCAGATCTTTTAAGGAACATAAGGGATTCGCAGCTACCTTTAAAAGCAATGAATCACAGAATCGTTTGGGTTGGAAGGGACCTTAAAGACCATCTAGCTCCAACTAGATGGGCAGGGACACCTTCTGCTAGATCCAGATGCTCAAAGCCCCATCCAACCTGGCCATTAACACTTCCAGGGAGGGGGCATCCACAACTTCTCTGGGCAGCCTGCTGAAGCGCCTCACCACCCTCACAGTAAAGAAAAATGAATAGGTTTATATTTGAAAACAAAGGTTTGAGAAGCAGAATAACATTTTAGAACATTTTAGTCTGCAGCAGAGATGGGAAGCTGCGTCTCTTTTCTAGCTTGGCAACAGACTTATAGACACAGGACAGTAATGCAGGGCTACTATATGGTTTTCTGTAAGATCAACTCCACTAAAAATGCAAAGGTGACTACTATGTCTTTCAGAAGATGACAGAAATTAGATCCCTCAGCAGGAGTTCTCAAGTAAATACCAGATACCATGATGATTTCACACAAACCAAAAAAAAAGAACGAGTCGGTAAAAAGGCAACAGATACCTCTTGCTCTATTGCAGTGCCCCCCTTTCCCCCCTCTCCCCGCCCCAAAAAAAAAGGTTCTGCTGAGATTTACAGCCAAAATTCTGCAGCTCCATGGGTAACTTTGACACTGGTCACAGATCAAATCGACCAGGTAGAAAGCGTGGTTTATGGTACCTCTGGGAGTTTTAAAAAAGAAGTCAGTGTCACATCAAGAATGTAACACGAAAATTATAGCAATACTTAAAACATTGCACTATGTTGATTACACTTCTCTGGTTTTAAAATTCAAATACAATTAGACCACCTCGTATTATATGGTTCACTAAACTAATATTCAGTGGATACTTTTGGGGACAGAATGCTGATGAAAAATAAGGATTGTTGATGTGCCTATAAATTAGAAAAGAGGCAACTTCCTGTGTTGTGTCTGCACATTAACAAATCCACCATAAAACACTTGAAAACTTAAGTTCATTGTACCATGGCCTATGGCAACAATGAGCTTCTGAGAATGTAAAATCAGAAAACCAAATGGCTTTTCCTATCCACATCTGTAATATTTTAATAGGGAGAATGGGCAACTGCTAGTTATTACTGCATGAGACAGCTTTAACATCTGCTTGAGCTTTTTATGTTCACTAGCTGTTAGTTTCCATTCTGCTAGAGATTTTTTAAATTGTGGGTTAGACTGATCATGTAATAGAATAACTTAATTTCATGCTGCGCTAGAGTTCAACCGCAATCTTCTTTCAGAAGACACTTCTTACCGAGTGTGAAGGCCCCTCAGCCCTTTTGTCCTCCAGTTCCTTTGTTGCTTCCTTCCTTTAACAGGGGAAGGTTTGGATAATAACCGGTTTTATGGCTTTTGTCAACATGGGACAGGAAAAGAAGGTCAAGAGACACAGAGTGCCTTTTCCTGGTGTCACACCTAATTGCAGAACATCACACTGTTAGCAAATGTCATATTCAGCACGTCTAACAACTGCATCATGTATATCCTTATTTTCAAAGCTATACTTACATGTGAAGTAAAGGTCTGATCTTTGTAGCACAACTATTTTAACTACTTTCTCTAACATAGAACTTCTTCCCCATCTTGTCTGGCCCACTTTGACCCTGTTTTCAAAACGAGTAACAGAAGTATTTTGTAAGCCTTGTTCACATACTATTCCGAAGTCAGATGTAGTTGGCAAGTGAGATTTAATAGTTATTTTCCATATCTTTGTGTAACTGAAACTGCTTTGCAGACGCACAACCTACAGAGTTCAAAGAAGTGTCAAAAGTTGTGAATTTAAATACTAGCAAAGTAGAATTCAGAGAGCCATTTCTCTAACACGTTAGTAAAACTGAGTATGAATTTGAGTTCAGTTGAAGAGCGCAATCCCCTTCATTCTCAAGGAAAATCTGTCTCCAGGCTAAAGTGAAATAGAGAAAACAGAATAGTTATGTTTCCTCTAACAGTTTTTTCCATTCATTCACTTCTCATTATCTTTGCAACTGGAGAAAAAGTTCTTTCGTTAGAAGTCATTATGATGACAATAATGATGGAGTAAGGCCTACAAATTAGTCCCTTAGTTTCTCATGCAATACCTTAATTTAATGTTTTAGGACTGGCTTTGTCACTTCAAAACATCACCTTTTGGGAACTTAGAGCTTCAAATATTACTAAGCCCATTTATAAAAACGTTTAAGTACATATATATCTTCCTCTCAGGAAAAACCACGTATCAGTTTAGTCTAACACAGTTAATGTAATGTATCCTCTGGGCAGCTACGGAGCAGTTGGATTATGCAAGTCATTAGCATTTGTAATTTTTTATTTTTTTTTTAAACAACCCCACACTAGTGATACTGTTGGAACAATACTCATTGCAAGTCTTCTGAAATGAGTGTTTGAACTGCATTGCTTAGGTACAGAACAGAGTGCCCAGAGCATTCAAATTCCTTTCTGTAAGGTTTTCCTGCAGAATTTGGAAGTTTACACCAAAGCATACAGGTGCTAGTGGCCGAAAAAGCTTTTGTTCATTTGGGGTGTTTTTTTGAACTTTTTTAACTTATTACAAATAATTAAGCCTTAGAATAAAAGAAAGTGAATTACACCCTCTTATTCTCTCTTATGTTCCAGAGATCTAAAAGTCTATCTTAGTAATTATTTTGGCACAATGGACTCAAACCTGGGAAACAAGGCACTTGGTACTGAGGATACAAAATCCACTCACAATCCTTTTGAGGTGCTGAGGATACGAAATCCACTCGTATCCCGTTTGAGGGTGTCCAGTGTGCTGGTCCTATAGACCAGTTCATTCACAGCTCTAACACACCTTCTAGCTTAGTTTCAAAAAACAAGTTCCTGGGCTCCAAGACTGCCCTGCAACAGAACCCAAAACTTAGCAAGTGGGAAAAAAATTCTGTGATTCACTTCAAAAGCCAGCGTTTTATTCAAACTAAAATACAAAATTAGGCTCAGTCCCCAACTTCCTTATTTGAATGGACCAGGATTACATGCTTGCTACAAGGAATCAAGACAGCAGGATATGTATGACTCATTCGATTATGATATGGTTTCTAGAATTCCAGACTAAAAGCAAGAGTTTGATAAATAGACTGATGGATTAATAGGTCGTATAACTGTAAATTCATCATTTTGTAATGAGGGAGATTCCCCTACTTACAAAAAGTTACAGAGCCAATTTAACAGCACAGAACAAAGCTTTGTACTTCTCAGGACAGAAAGTAAACACACTATTTCCTAGAAAGAGCAGCTTTTACAGCATTAGAATTTAATTTCTGATCTGAATAATAAATCACTGACTCAAGAAGGGCAAAGAGGAGGACAGGGAAGCAACAGGCCAGGAAGCCTAACCTTGACCCTGGGAATGTTACACAGCCAATTCTCCTGGGAACTTCATGAAAGACAAGGCAATTAGGAACAGGCAGCGTGATTCTGCCACAGGCACATCATGCCTGACCAACCTGACTGCCCTCTGCAGTGAGATGGTTGACCCCATGGACACAGGAAGTTGCATACCTTAATGAGGCCTTTGACGAGGTTTCCCACAGCATGCAGGCACATTAGCGAGATTGGTTTGCACTCCGACGGGGAAAACTAGCTGGTCTATCAGACTCAAATGGTTGTGATCATAGTATGAAGTCCAGCTAGTGGTGAAGTACCAGTAGCAGTCATGAGGGGGTCAGTGTCTTTATTACTGACCTGGACAAGAGGAAGGTAAGCACTCACAAAAAGCTCACAGATTTTAGCAATTTGCAGGAACAAATTATATACTGGTGGGCATGACTGCCACCGAGACCTCAGCAGGCTAAGAAACAGGTTGACAGGAATCTCACGAAGCTCCAAGACAAATGCAGAGTCCATTACTCATGCTGGAATAACCCCATACAACAGTACAGACTGGGGGCTGACTAGCCAGAAAACAGTTCAGCGGAAAACAAGATGGTCCCACTAGACCCTCATGAAACAAACCAGCAGCACAACCTTGCCGCGAAGGCCAACTGCGCATTGAGCCAGCAGGTGAGAGAGGCGCCGATTCCCCTGCACTTTGTACTTGTGAGACCGTGTCTGGATAAACGTGTCCAACGCAAGAAACCATTAACGTACTGAAGTGATCCAAACTGGGAGCCACCGCTCACACATAACCTACAAGGACAAACAGAAAGCACGGAGTCTGTCAGCCTTAGAAGGATAAGGGCAGACGGTGGTTGAAAACACTCTTCTCTGTCTGCAGAGTAGCAAGATTAGGCTAGGTAACGGACACAAGTTGCAGCAAAGGAAATTCCAATTAGATATTAAAAAAAAATTCACAGTGGAAAGAACCAAACACTGGAACAGGGGAAGAGAGAAGCTGTGCAATCTCCACGCAGGAGATACTCAAATCAAAACCAGGAGCAATCAGATCAGACTCTGGATCTCTTTTCAGCAGGGGACTGGATCAAATTATCTCTGGAGGATCCTTCCAAATTAAATTCCTTTGTAATTTCAGTAGTGCAACAACTTGTATTTGAAACAAAGATCCAAGGTGTGTCATGGCCATGGACATACACTGCACACTGAAAAAATTCCACCAGCTGAACAGAGATTAGTGTCCAGATTAGTGTCCTCCATCTTCTCCTTCTGCTCTTGCTGTGCTGCTTTGCCATGATCTCATCAGAAGAGATTTTCATAGCCTGGCTGAGGCAGGCTACAGTAAATACATCTCGGGTGATAAGTAGCTGGAGATGGGTAGAGAGAGTAAAACCTTCAAACTAGCAGTCAGATCCACGAAAGGGCTTTATCATGTGTCAGACTAGAAATCCATATACTCTAGGTATATGCTTCCTGGGTGGGCTGCTCAATCAACAGGGAAGAGAGGATACCTCCATGAATCGATGCCAGGCTGCAGCCTCTGAAAGAGAACTCATGCCTCAGCTTGACCAAAGCTTGACGAAAACATTAAAGTTTCATATCAGACTTGTGCAATGATAGAATTGAACAGACTATCAGATGGCTAACATTAGTTCACTTCCAAGGCAGGAAGCGAAATCATCACAACAATCAACTTGACCCTCTTGTAGTGCTAAATAACTAAGAGCTGGAGCAAACTTACATGGTATCAGGCTCAAAGGGATAGGATTCATCTCACACTGCAGCCAGTGAAAAATGAAGCATTCAGCCAAGACAGTTCTAACAGTTGGGTTTTGGGGTTTTGTTTTTTGGTTTTTTTTTTTTTTGAATCAGCTGCTCTCAGAAGCTGTCTAACCCTCTTAATTTACTAGAAAAGCTCACAGTGAAGTTGCTAAGGTCAGGTGACGTAACGTATCTAGAATGAATATTTTCAAGAACCGTTCCCATTAAAAAAAGAAAATAAACATGCATCTTTCACTGTGATTCCTTTTCACTACATTCTTCTACCTCAACATGCTTTGTGGCATTTTGATCTTCTAACACCCAGAAACAACCTCAGACTAGTTACCTACGCAGGAAACACAACAGGACAGAAAAGAGACTGTGATCAATAAAGAAAAATAATTGACTTTTTATTAGCACTTCAACATTTACCTGGTGTTCCATGGTAAAGAAGTTTTAAAGATAACACTGGTACCTCTGATCCAACATAACAGTATGGGTTTTTTTCCAAATACAAAGGGAGAAAAAGAAAGTGTGGGTTTTTTAATTTTTTTAAGAAAAGCTAAGTCTTATGTTAGCTACTTATAAGCAAAGACATGTTGCATACTGCAGTTAGATACTTCACAAAGATCTTGACAAGACAAAAATTAATACTTTAAGATGGTATATCCCTTCAAATCCCTTTTTTAGTTAGTTCAGAGGGAGAGACGAAAGATTATTTTCTTGTCTTTCCCTTTTCCCCATTTCTCTCCTATTTTTTGCACAACTAAAAGAAAAGTTGAATACAATGAAATCAAGAGGCCATACATGCTAATTCAAATATAGCTGCCGCAATGTTTTAAATTAAAATTTAATTACAGGTCTTTTCCTGCAGTGTACAACATATTAATGCTTACATGGTAATTTTTATTTTGATCATATAAAAGAGATTTGTAAAAAGGGTAACTTCTTTCATACATTGTTACATTTCTTAATGCATTACCTGTTCAACGTCTGTGTTTTAAGTGATCTTCACACAAAAACAGAGGTAGCTAAGTAGAAGTATTACATTTCATGAGGTCTCTACACATGGTGTAATAAAAAACGTTTGTACTATCAATCAAGATGTATTAATTTCAAGACTTCATAATAGTTTCTTATCCCCATATATGAATGCGTTCTAAGACAAGTACAGCTATTTCTATTTAGCGTTTGTCACCATGGACAGTTGCTACATCAGTACGGAAACACAGTAAAACTCATTTTATTAGGCAAATGTTTGAGTTCCACTCAAGTACACTTAACATAATAAAAACAAAACAGCAATCTATGTCGTAATTTAATTCTTTCCTGAACTTATTATGGGAATTTAACAGTGCTTTTAATTAGATTAGGGAGAAGTCAAATAATCAAAACACTGGACTTTAAGTCCGGTATGTTTCTGTGCTGTCCAAACAATAGCTTATTTATTTAGAATTCTAATAAACTCCAGCATCTTAAATATGTTCAAAAGTGCCTTTTCCAGCATCACGAAAATGTTAATTAAGAAAGCATCACTAAGCTTTAAAGAAGCAAATACAGTTAAAAGTCTAAATGAACACGAACTGAAACACTGTGGTCCAAATTCTACAGACAGATCAGGTATGCAAGATGTTTCACCTGTGCAGAACTGGACCATACATTTCCTCAGACACTTAAAAAGGCAATGACTGGAAAAGATGGAGAATTTAATAACTGCTTAAAACAGTTAAGCAGTGAAAGTAAGTGTACATTTCCTTGTCAGGCTTGAAGATCACTTGGTAGGTCCCTGAAATCCTGTGTTTCATTTTACATAATGTAAGCAGGCACTACAAAAAAGTGGAACTGTATTTTAAAGAACTTTCCTAAAACGTTCCTGATTCACAGCATCCACAAAAGCCACAAAAGAAACAGTTCCATTTTTTCTACATAAATTTAACAGAATATTATGTTTAGAATCTCAAATCATGTAAGCATCTGTCTGCATCCGCTTGCGTCTGTTTGTAATTTTGATTTAAGTTTTGATGAAATAAATAGTTGTTTTGTCCACACTGGCCAAATAAGAGCTTTGATGGTCAGACAGAACGCAATTTTGGCACAGTATTTTTTAGTGAATTTCTACAACGGAAGTACAGACAGTTAGGAGGAAGAAGCCAGTAACTACTTAAAGGTTAACCTTAAAAAGCATGTTTTCATTCTTTAATGCATTGCCTCATGGGAGATTTAGTTTTAAGGGCTAATGTGCCCATCCTTTCATAAGAGCCTACATTTCCTAACCGAACTACATCTCCTAGGAGTCAATGCAATGTTCTCCAAATGCCAGCTGTATCATGAAAGTAAGATATTCTTCTAATTCTTGTTTTCCATGACTGTAGTCACAACCATAAGTGGAATATAAATCAGTATTTAGCTTTGATACGATTCCCTGACTTTGGCCTGCAGGGCATCACAAGTCTTCTTAGCGTCTCCCAGCAACATGGCAGTATTGGGTTTGTAGAAGATTGGATTGTCCACCGCTGCATAACCGACTCCCAAAGATCTCTTCATTACAATGACCTGCACATAAAGAGTTCAAGTTTGAAATGGCAAAAACCAACCACCATCTCCCCTCAAACAAAGACAACACAAAACCAACCTCCACAAACTACAGGAGAGGAAAAGAGATCCCTGGCCAAAATAGGGTACTTACTGCTTCGAACATGTATTTCAAATTTTACTATAGCAGACAAATGGATAGCCGGACCAGTTTCAGAAACATTTGATTGTTAAACACAGTATTACATTTCAGATGAAGAGACTGTGGTCACTACACACGCATATGCTTTTACTTTATTCCGTATCATAAAGTCAAAGCAAGATGGGTACTGATGAGAACAACACAGAAGGTTGTCCTGATTTCAGCTAGGATAGAGTTTTTTCTTTTTATTTTCTGCCATGTTTCAGATTTGCTATGAAAGCCATTTTAATGATGCATATTGTTTTACTTTTTGCTAGGTGATGTTTATCGTATTCAAGGACTTTTATCACCTTCCCATAGAAGCTGAGAAGGAGCATAGACAGAATGGCCAACAGGAATTATCTGTACCATAGCTGTCACGCTCAGTATACAAACGGGGATTGGTGGGGAGGTGGGAATCCATGATCTCTGCTCGCATAAGGCTGGGCAACCAATTCACTGCACAGTGAGAGTGGCTTGTGTCACTGTATTCTTTTACCATTATTATTGTTACTTTCCTTTTCCATTATTGTTCTATTGAACCATCTTTACCTCAACTCATGAGGTGGGGTGGGTTTTTTTCCCTTTTCTCTCCTTTTATCCCTCTTCTCCTCGTCCTTTGGGAGTAGGGGGGAGGGGGAGTGAGCAACCAGCCTCGTGGTTCTAGTTGCTGGCTGCAGTTAAAGCACGGCACTCCTTTTTGGCTCCCCACGCTGGGCACCAAAAAGGACTGTCAGGGTTTAACCCCAATTGGCAAACAGGACCACGCATCTGCTCACTCGCTCGCTCACTCTCCCCCAATGGGATGGGGGAGAGAATCAGAAGAGTGAAAGGGAGGAAAAACTTGTGGGTTGAGATAAAGACAGTTTAGTAAAGCAAAAGCTGCGCACACAAGCAGAGCAAAACAAGGAATTCATTCCCTGCTTCCCATCAGCAGGCAGCTGTTCAGCCATCTCCAGGAAAGCAGCGCTCCATCACCCGTAATGGGTACTGGGGAAGACAAAGGTCACCACTCCAAACATCCTCCCCTTTCCTTCTTCTTCCCTCAGCTTTATATGCTGAGCATGACATCACATGGTATGGAATAGCCCTTTGGTCCTTGGGATCAGCTGTCCTGGCTATGTCTCCTCCCAACTTCTTGTGCACCCCCAGCCTCCTCGCTGACAGGGTGGTATGAGGAGCAGAAAAAGTCTTGACTGCTTAGCAACAACCAAACCACCAGTTTGCTATCAACACCATTCTCATTCCAAACCCAAAACACAGCACTATACCAGCTGCTAGTAAGAAAATCAACTCTATCCCAGCTGAAACCATGACACAGTTTTTGAGGCTATTTTATTTTTGAACTATTTTAAGAACCCAATTCCCTGACACTAACACAATTCAGATGACTCTTCACATCAACACTTGGTGCAACACTCTTGTACTTCTCCAGATTATTACTGTGTAACTTCATACATGCAATTTAAAAATAAAATAAAATAAAAATCCTAAAATAAATTTCAGCCAGTTTTAGCTATTAAGGGTCAAATTAGTTACCCACAGCACCTTCAGCAGAGACATTGTGATGCTTTACCAGCTTTAACCATGTACACATTTACTTTTCAAATTACGACACGTAGCTACACACAGAACACTGATAAATGTATGCACCTACGACCATAACTATTTGAATGGTTAGTCCACAGAATAAGCTATGACTCAGTTCAGAACCAGAGACCAAAGATTTCAAGGAAACTCAAGTATATGTACTTTACATCAGATGATGTTGCTTTCGAAGGGCAGAACTGGTGAGGTAACTCAATTCTCAGTTCAATCTGGACAGACAAAGCTCTCTACTCAACCCAGCCACTCATTGTTTGGCTTTTTTAATTTAAGCATATTATTCATTTTTGCATTTACACCTCAGTATTAAATTTGTCAATCAAATTTCCTATAAAATTAAAGCAGGTATTTATGTAGAAACACTTCAGGTCTGCAGATGTAAGCAGAAATTCATTTATCCTAATCACATTTTTTAGTAGAATCACTTTTCATTGGTCTTTTCTACTGCAGTCATCATTAGTGTCACTAAATCACTTGCTGATTATTATAAAATCATGAACTGCAGCACACTTGAAAAGTACTGACTGTTTTGTTGGACACCTTGCAGAAGAGCTTCTCATGGAAATCAGAACAGTAGGAGAACCTTGTTAACTTACCCGATAAGCCATGTTTTTAGAAGCATGCTACCTAAGGTAGATGCTAATGCAAATCTGTGAGTCTCACCTGTTTGGACTTCCAGACCTCAAGAACTGGCATGCCAGCAATGATAGAGTTTGGATCTTCCTGAGCTGCTGAATTAACTGTATCGTTTGCACCAATTACAAGGACCAAGTCAGTTTCTGCAACAAGACAAAGAAAATAAAACTGATGAAAAATTATCTGAAACCTGAACACTGAAGCTGATGTGCATTTTTGCAATAAGTTTCATCTGTAGAGGCAGAATGACCCCTTATAGTAACCACTCTACAAACATTTATGGGGACTTCATTCACAAATATTTTACAAACTTATCAGGCAAGTTATATGTGAGAGTCTAATGTGCTACCAACTACGTAAAGCAAACTGCAAGCATCCACAACCCCATTCCAAGGGACTCGTTGGACCGCTCTGCCAACGCCTGTCAACAGTTAAATCCTTTGGTATTTAAATGTGGTTTCATACAAACATAGTATCATCACCTTCGAACTTCTTTATGGTCGGCTTTTCTTTTGAATATTCTTTTGAAAACCCTTTTACCAGCAACTTACATAAAGATGTAACAAAGCAAGAAGTTGCCCGTACAACGCTATACTGGTTTGCAAGACATGACAGGGTCAAAGCACCTACAACACTTGGCTTAAAGAATTAACAGTAGTTCTCCTATACAGAGCCGTGATAAATCATGATAAAACTGTGATAAACTGTGTAACCGTGATAAAAAAGACACGGCATTTGTCATTTATTTCATAGCTACAAGCAATTAAAAAAAAATCCCAAACTGTTCTCTTGGTTCTGGAGGAAACAAGTTTCAAAGGCCTATTCAACCTCCCCTTCGATAATCTATGTTTTTCTGCACTCCCGCATTCAATATTGTCCTTTGCTTTACCTGTCTGTACTCTCTGCTTATCAGTTTTCTTCTTCTGAGTCAGGCCATTTCTTGTATTCCTCTGTGCTCACTTGCAGTCAGCCAGGAGAGCACTCAGATTACAGGAGAAAGACCTCTGCTCCTCTACAGTGGTACCACAACAGGCACAAAGAGAAACTGAATGGCCTGACTGAGATTTTTCTATTTTTAAAATCTTCGTGCAATGTAAAACCAGAAATAAAAAATCGCAAGATCAGATCCAATCTACTGGAAACTTATAGCTCACAGGCTAACCTGGGAAGTCTTCATTGATCTCATCCATTTCCAGTACAATATCATAGGGAACACCAGCTTCAGCCAGGAGTACGTTCAGCTGACCAGGCATACGGCCAGCCACAGGGTGAATACCAAACCTAATAGGAAAGAAAGTCCAACCTCATTAGTAAGTATTGACCAACCTGTTTTATACAGTAAAACTGCCACCTATGACATACAGGCCTGAAAAGCTGAAGTATAAGCACACTTGTGAATTAATAAAAAAAATAAATGGTTAAACCTTAATAATATCATAATTGCTTTTCCAGGGTTGCAGGGAACTGAGTGAGTGGGAAAGGAACAAGACCCACAGATTTGACCCTACCTGGAAAGCAGATGCTTCTTTTCCGCAAAGTTAAAAGCGTGACTGACACAACAGGTATGCAAAAGAGTATGCTCATTTCCCAGTAAAACTAAAATAGCTAGGACTACATTTTCAACCCTTCCATCATAAGGCGACTTGTTCAGAAAGTCATTGCATCTATAAAATGGCTCTGGGTAGTCTGCTGGACACTTCTAGTGACAACACATAAGGTGAGCAGAAATGCCTGTGAACACAAAACTGCATGATGAACCAACAGAGTAAATTTTCCACCCAGCAACAGCTTATACCAACAAGCTTTTCTTCAACTACTTTTGAAAGCCACATCACACACAGCACGCATTCAGCTCCACCTTCCAAGCAGTACCCTATTTAAAACCTTGTGACCGATACCTTTGGTCTTTTATAAATAAGCCTTTTTGCTGCAAAAACACCACCCACGTTAATATACTTTGCAGGTCCCTTACATCATTGAAAAGTGAAATAAATGGGCGACAACATAACACTCTTCAATGAAAGGCCAAGACTGTGCAGCCTTCCAGACAAAACCACTCCAAGACCTAGAAACGCCCTTGGCAAATGACCTTATTGATTCAGGTATCTCTAAGAGTATGCATGGTTATCCTACCCTAACACTCCAGCAGGAAAATTAGCGGAGACTCTACTCCAAGCACAAGACACTGCTTTGCTCAGTTAGTTTAACATGCTACTTTCTTCTCATGGCTGATCTTCAGAAGGAAAAAGAAAAAAAAAAAAAAAAGATGGGGAGTCAGAAGGTGGAGAGCTAAGAAGCTATACGAGTTTAAGCATTAAAGTAATGTTTTCAGAACAACTCAGAAACAACTTGGAGAAAACACACTGCTTATGAGTTGCTAAAAATTCACAGTCACACAGGGTGGCGACAGGGGCATGTTAAGGCATGCATACAGTTCTGCAAGAGTAAAAATCTGACAAAATACAGAATGCAGATCTTAAACTAGTTTAGCTGCAACTCCCAAAGACATATTTTGGTGAGAAGCAAAACTATTTCTTGCGGGCAGATCATATTCTTCTGCTTACCTACTGACCCTGAATAAACTAGGCAAATCAATGTCTACTGTCCTGTGCATTTTCTGTCTTTCCAGCTCTGAAGCTCTCACCAAATGTAAAGCTGACTCAAGCACACCAGAAATGCCTCAGATGAACGAGTATATACGTGATATTTAATTTAATATAATATAATACAATACCTGAAATATTTAATAAGGAAACCTACATGTACTTTGGAAGAGAGAAAATACCCAAGAGAAAACTAAATTTTTGAATTTCTGAACATGAGTTTCTGAGCAGAAATCCAAGTGAGTCAGGAACGCAAATAAAAGGACTTCAGACTTCTACAGAAAGGATGGAAAGACTGATAAATCAGCTTGCCATGTCAGAGGGATTGTCACATATTTCTATTTCCAACTCCACTGTAATGGAAGCGGCTAACACATGACTGATGGTCCACAAGTCACAGTCCAATCAACATAGATCACTTACAAATTTAACATTGTACAAATACATCCTTATAAGGGTAACTGAGCACTCCATCAGGAAGACAACAGTAAGACAATGCAAAGATGAAACAAGTGGAACTCCAGAAACAAAATCAAGGACATATGATTAATCCGCCTAATACTAGATATATCCCAGTTTTAAGCTCTAGGTCAAAGAGCAGGATAAAAAAAGGAATGCATTTAAAGAAACAAGGAGAATAGACTGCATTCAGCTAGTAAACATTTGGGATCCTGTTGCAAAGGATAATACCTAGAATCAGAAAAAGGAGAGCAAATACATAGGACAAAATATTAACAGCTTATGTTTCACATCACTCAGTAATATAAGCCATGTGTAGTACTGCAGCTAAAGTGTACCAAATTTAATCACTCATGGTACAGTAGGAGAACTCTTATTCTGAAGTACACTTGAGAAAACCAATCAGTCCTCTGGCAGTGAAAACAGATTTTCCAACAAAATTCTCTTTTGTTTCTAATAAAATTATTTGAGGTCTTTGTGACCAAAGCTGTTTTGGCAATACACAAAACAAAATACTTGTGAGGTTTCTATTAAATACTACATACAATCTCATTTCAAGGGCTGGAAAGCCAAAATTTAAGCTGCCAAGAGAATGAATTTCACCTTTGACTTCACTATTCCTGGCAAGAGGGGAAGAAAGAAGAAAAGAAAGGGACAAATCATCTTCGTTCAAGAAGAGTTATGGCATCAACTATTGGTAGTTAAGAGACTTCTGACAGACTGCTCGAAGCCACATAATGCGTATTCACAGAGTTTGAGAAAGTTGCTCATACAAAAGCTTTTTGGACAAATACTGAAGTGACTCCCAGAAGTCTGCTTCTAAGAGGCTGTTAACCAAATATGACAGTAGCCTGCCAGTACCTCTTGAAACTGGATGTGCAAGTGTGTCAAAAAGAATCATTAAAAAAATATCTGCCTCCCTAAGGTTTTCATTATTGCGCAAGATAAGATCTACACGTATCTGGAGTGAGATTAGCCTGTCCAATTGGAAGCAGAATTCAAGTAAGCATAAAAAACAGATAGCTAAAATTCTTGATGGCTCACAACATGCCTAACAAAACCTGTGTATCTTGCTCCTGACTCACAACAGCAGCAGTTTTTCAAAGCTATGTGCGTTATGGCAGAAACCTTTTGTCACATGCGCTCCCCCAGATGTTCAAAATATGAACCTCATCCATATTCAAAAAAATCAAAACACAAATGATTTTAAAAGACAGACATGTTTTATGGCAAGGCTGTTTTAAAATTAAAAATTGCTAAGTTTCTTTGATATGCTTTCAGTATCTGTTATGCAAGAACTCCCTTGGGTTGGTTGGTTTTTTTTATATCAAGCAGAAAGCTCATAGTCTTTTTGACTTTCTGTTTACATGACAGTAGGTTTCAATGTACCTCTACTTCACACATAAGATTAACAATCATGCTGTGTCTCACTCGAAACATTATTCTAGTAGTTTACTGAAACACAATTCACCAGGAATTTTTTCTCTTGACCCTGACCGTGTAACATGGGGCTTGCTTATCACCTCCAACAGTCATACACTGAGGTAAGCATACACCTCCTTGCTACTAAGACTTCACACCTGAAGAACGCGAGGACTAGGCAAGAACATTCAGCCTTTTTTTAATCAGCCTCCTTTGGATACTTTTTAGCTTTAGAAAGACAACACAGCACACTCAAAAATGAGTTCATATTTTGAACCTTTTCTTGTAATACAAAGAGAGCAACATTTTCTTTTAAACTTACACTAAAAATCTAAAACTCCCAACATGCATGCCATATCTAGGCCAGCATTTTCAGCACAAAAAGTACTTAAATTTGGGGAGGGGGGAGAAGAGGGACGGGGGAAAGGAGGAAGTTACTTAAAGTAGTATGAAGTTAATTATAGTATTATGAAAAGACAACTATCACATCGAAAATTACTGAAAAACCTCAGAATGGAAATTACTTTTTATACAGTTAAGTCAGCATCTATCTTTATTAGAACTGGGTAACATTTTTGTAATCAATACTGAAAGAGCTAGCACGCACCTAACCCAATGCAGAAGTGTTTCAAGATCACTTCATCCATGCAAAGATATCATTATGTCTGTCATTATGCCAAAGCTGAACAGAGTGATCTAAGTGAGTAACATCTGGCTGGTGCTTAATTTAGCTTACTCAGCACTTTAGACACTGTACATACAGAGAACAATTTGCCCCAGGGTTTTGCCTCACCTCTTCTTCCCCCCACCCCATTCACTTTATTTGTGTTTTGACACCTCTCCACCTCTGTTTCCAGTACAGACAGTCTGTTATTCAATGTAACACGAGGGAAAAAAAATAAAAAATCCCTAGATGAACTGAGAAATGCATCATTCAGATACTTCACAGCATGAATCTGGCCATATAACAGCAGTTGCAGTGTAGCACGGCTTGTAAGTATCACAGTACAATGCTCTCATCACACATTATAGATGACTGTGTATTACTAGCATCAAAGCACACAGCTAGCTTAGGCCTGGTGTCATGCCTGAGTCAACAACATGTCCCCAGAAAGAGTACTTCAGCATGGACTGAGCTCAGTGGCTCTGCCAGGGTCAGGTCAGTTAAATTTAAACCAAATTAAATTAGTTAAATTAAGCATACCTAAGGTGAGAGTTAGTACTGGCTCCCTATTTCCAGCCGCTACGGTATCACAGGAGGGGCAAGATCCAAATAGATGGCATGTGCCTTAGCTGAGTGCAATAACCCTCCCAACTGCAGGGAAGAAAGAAGAGCCTGCCTCCACAAAGCACCATAAACTGGCCTAGTACAGTCACCCGGAGCTGAGCGGACCCTTACAGAACCAACAATGCACCTATACTACACACCCAGGAGCACGCCGCTACAGCTGCATCCTTGCAGAAGCGGATCGGGCACAGCAATGTTTGCTAATTCTCTCTAGCTACACCGATACGGCACCTGAGCTAACAGATCTGCTGGAGTCCATCTGTCCCTTCATCTGCAGCATTAACAACTCAGCACCCACACAGTTAATTTGACTGTCAGAAATAAATTGAGACCTGACACACGTACACATGTAGTATCTTCCTAGTAATCACACTTCAGCTTCCTAGAAACTTGCATCAACGCATGGTGTTCTTAATGCTGACATTCAGCGGTGACAGTGATTTCCATCTCCATCTTGCGCACACCTGAGCTATGCGGTGTGTTAAGAGTGGTTGGGACAGCATCTTAACAGCTCATCCTTTAAAATTCTTCTAGATTTTCTTGTAGAGCAACAAAGAATGGTGACTGTAAATTGATATAACTAAACAATTCAAGCTAATCAGTTGTATTTATTAAGTTGTAGATAAATATGTAGGTGGTACCCATCCACATACAATTAGAACAATGGAAAAAAAAAACCAGGACCATAAACACATTTGACAACAGCTCAGCCATAGAAGTAAAATAAAAATCAAAAAAAATGGAAATCCAAAATTAAATCCATGCTATCACATTTTCAAAAATGTAAGAAACCCGTGCTTCCATGTGCGCAAAAGTAATTACATTCTCCAGCATCAGAAGACAGAAATCCAAGTCCTTCAAGATACCCACCTATAAAAATCAGGTTAAAAAAACCCAAACCACTAACATATTAGCAACTCATTTGATAGGCTGTTAAAGAGGTAATCAGCATTTCTCTCAACTATGAGAGTTACCAGAAAACCACCATGATTAATTATGAGTTAGATTTAAAAAGTCTCCACAAAGTACAATTTTAAGAGTTCTTTCACCCTTACAATACATTTTTCTTATCAGGAATTTCTTACTGTGCAGGAAAGCAAAACACATGGATAGGAAAAGCCTTAGGGAAGTCATACCATGGCAAAAGCTAAGATAGTTAATGTGGACACGGACAGCATCATTTACCTATGCACATATTAGTATGTATAGAGTTTCAAACTGTACTATAATACTACTGAATAATTATACATATATATGGAGAATTACTACAGAATATAATTTAATTATATAGAAGAAATCAGAATTTCACAACTAGGGGCCTCCAAACAACACAGCATGCGGCCGAAGAACGTTGGCAAGGCGAGAACTTTCAGTAATTTACTCAGTTGTAACTTTGCAGAAATAGGACACCAGTTGCAGAACACCTATTTCCTCTCCAAGGCCAATGGATTCTGGGGACTACAGAATTTAGCGTATGAAAAGTTTTGTTGTCTTACCCATCCATAACAGGGGAAAGCTATAATGAAGGCTCAGCAATACCCAGCTTTCTATGTGATCCTACTAATGCATTAAAGATGTGACCTGCTGCAAGACCATCTCAACTAAGCGATGATGTTAGCTATGCAATTTAATAACTAAAACAGTCTGAAGTTTCCAAACTCTCCCGTATTTCCAAATTTAAACCCTAGTCAAAGGTTATGCATCATGCTATACAATCTGTGCTCTTCACTAAGAATGTTATGGCTATAGGCAAAGTAAATGAAAACAGCAGCTCTTCTGGATCAATCGTAAGCCACGAAGCAAAAAAGGCCATATGACAGGCACAGTTTTTCTTGGCACGGTATGGGCATTACAAATTTATGACAATCGTATGTCCGTGCTGGCACCCCTCCATAGTGGATGTGTGAGAGTGTCACTACATCTGGATGGCGAGTGTACGAGGGTCCTGAGGCACTCCAGGCCTACTGAAACCAGAGGGACAGCAGCTGCACTCAATGAACACCGTGGGAGCTCCGCAGAGTGATGAAAGGCCTGAATTACCACAAACTGTAAATACAGATTTATTTCATTAAAATACTAGGTAACCACTGCAGTGATCCCTTCCTGAAATTGACTCATTTCAAGTATAAGCCTGTTATTTCAAGGACTGATTCACATTTTTCCCCTGCAAAGCCAATACAAAAGGCAAAATCCATAATTTTTTATTTCACCAAAGCTGATAAAAAACAAAGCTCGCCCCCACAGAAGCACCAAAAGAAAAGCCAAAAGCATGTGACATTACCATTGCATTAGCCAATCAAGGTTCTTCTGTTGCACACCTAATAGGACTTCAAAATTCTTAATGCAGTTTGGACACACATAGAGCTTTTACTAAACATGGAAAAATAAGGTGCGAAGAGTACTTCTCAAGGAAGCAGATACACCAGCACACACATTCATTTCTCATGTATGCATGAACAAATACATTTATAAGGCAATTTTATATGCAAAATTGCAACATTCTGGGTAAGCACTAAGAAGTAAATGCTGCTAAACCCTACAGCAAGTCTGCTGTTATCCATCACAATGCATGCTGTAAAGCACTGCAGAAACTTATACGCAACTTTTCAATAAGCTTAGGAAAATCGTGGAAGAGAAAAATAAAACCAAAACACACTAATTGCTAGAATACTGATTCCAAAGGAAAGTCACCATCTAACTGAAATAAACACATGGAAATCAGAGAATGAGTTTGGCTAACCAGCATTGAGTATCTTGTTTCAAATGAAAACCGACCACCAGCTAATTTTAAAATACTAAGTTACCATAATTAGAAAATAGTTTCCCAAACAATCAGCAAGAGAGGCATGATGTTAGCGTTCCAGCACTTTCAGTATCTACAAGGTCCATGAAAAACTGAAGTAAAGGGGCTTGAGGCCAATACTGGCACCTAAGAATTATCTCCGCCCCCAGGAGCAGCACTTCAGCAGAGTAAATCCATGGGACTGTCCGCGTGTGCTCCAATAATCCTTCCATGCAAAACTCGAAGAACTCTAATAGCAGTCTTTCTTGCAATAGCAAAAACTTAAGGGAACCCACTAAGAGTAGGTCAAAGTTGCATAATGGAGTGGAGTATCCAATGCACCTGCAACTGAGTTTGCAGATGACATGAAGTTGGGCAGGAGCATCAGCCTGCTTGAGGGTAGGAAGGCTCTACAGAGGGATCTGTACAGACTGGATTGATGGGCCGAGGCCAATGGGATGAGGTTCAACAAGACCAAGTGCTGGGTCACAACAACCCCAGGCAGCGCTACAGGCTTGGAGAGGAGTGGCTGGAAAGCTGCCTGGCAGAAAAGGACATAGGGGTCCTGGTGGACAGCTGGTTGATGATGAGCCAGCAGTGTGCCCAGCTAGCCAAGAAGGCCAACAGCATCCTGGCCTGTATCGGAAATAGTGTGGCCAGCAGGACTACAGAAGTGATCATCTCCCTGTACTCAGCCCTGGCGAGGCCCCACCTCAACTACTGTGTGCAGTTTTGGGCCCCTCGCTACAAGAACATTGAGGTGCTGGAGCGTGTCCAGAGAAGGGCAATGAAGCTGGTGAGGGGTCTGGAGCACAAGTCTTACGAGGAGCAGCTGAGGGAACTGGGGTTGTTTAGCCTGGAGAAAAGGAGGCTGAGGGGAGACCTTATCACTCTCTACAGCTACCTGAAAGGAGGCTGGAGTCGATCTCTCCTCCCAGGTAACAAGTGACAGGATGACAGGAATGGCCTTAAGTTACACCAGGGGAGGTTTAGATTGGGTATTACGAAAAATTTCTTCACTGAAAGGGTTATCAAACATTGGAATAAACTGCTCAGGGACGTGGTGGAATCACCATACCTGGAGGTATTTCTAAGACAGGTAGACGTGGTGCTGAGGGACATGGTTTAGTGGAGGTTTTGGCAGTGTTAGGTTGATGGTTGGACTCAATGATCTTAGAGGTCCCTTCCAACCTAGGTGATTATACGATTCTATGATCTGTCACAAGAGGAGAGGCCGAGAGCTGGGATTCTTTAGCCTGCAGAAGAGAAGGCTCAAGGGAATCTTATCATTATGTATAAATACTGATGGACAGGAATAAAGAAGACAGCCAGATTCTTCTCAGTGGTATCCAGTAAACAGACAAGAGGAAATGGTCACAAACTGAAATAGGGGAAAAACCCGTTTTACTCTAGGGATGACTGAACATTTGAACAGGTTGCCCAGCGAGGCTGTCAAGTCTCCATCTCTGGAGACTAGATATTCAAAACCCAACTAGTCAACATCTTTAGCAAACAGCTCCAGTTGAGTCTGGTTTGAGCAAGGGGGCTGGCTGAACTAGACAATCTCCAGAGATCTCCAACTGCAGCTATCCTGTGATTCTGTGAAGACTCGGGTTACATTAAAATAGTGACAGAAGTTTACATCCTAAGACCTTAGCCAGCTCACTGGCCACTTTCTGAACAAATCAGTCTGTAGAAACCTTTAAAGAATGGTGCGAGAGAAGATACCACAGCCCTGATGCCTGCAAGAGGCAAAGAGCAATCAGGCAGCATAACCAGCGGAAGCTAAAGCCCTGCTGAATTTAGGGATGACTTACCACATGGACTGACTTACGAGGATTTTGAGGACCGTAGCAGACAGGAGATCTACTTTTAACAGAGGCACTGTGTGCAGAATATCAATACAAAAACAGAAGCTCCTGAACATCTGCAAGACACCTCTCATCAATACACACTGATGTCTTTATTCCAGAGTGCAGAAAGGGTTAGTAGAAGAGTAAAAAGGCAGGTTAAAAATCCAAAGTCTATCTTAGGAAGGGCGTCTGACATTATACTGTAGTTAATTCTATTCAGCATTGTTTCAAACATGTGAATCAGAATTGGATGTTATTGTCTATATTTATATATAAATATATGTATGTATATATATACACACAACATTGCTGTGTAGTAGGAAGCATTGCTTCTATTATTGCAAGTCAGTTATCCCAGGAAAGAAGTCCCATGTTCTTGGTGCAGAGGCTGCTACCTGATTTCTCTTCCACTTCACATCAGGCTTATCCCTACTAACGCTTCTCCATACTGCAGGTCATTTCCTGTCTAGGAGCCTCAACTATTCCCACTGCACCCTATTACCTATTCCCCAGGCTAAGGCGTGCATTTCCGTAGGAAATTAGGACTTAAAAATAAAATTAAAGCTACTATATCCTAGTAAACAATCTCCCTTAATGGAGGTTTCTCTAGGAGGCAAAGCAAAGCACTTAAGTTAGGCCTGTGCTCTCTCCCACTGATTACAAATATAAAGAAAAACTATTCTCCCTGAACTGAAGTCAGCTGTTGTGACTGCTCCTCACAGTAAGGCATTTCCACAAAGTGGCTGCTTTCACAAAGCTCTTTAACCTCCACCTTTAGAAAAGGCTGCTAACTGTTCTCTTGAATACAATACAAAAAGCTACATTAAAGTTTCATTTTACAAAAAACTTCACTGCTTGTTTTGTAGAAAAATACTATGATATGCAAAAGCAGAGCATATGTATCTAAAGGAGCTAACTTACCTTTCAAAAAAGTATGACTTTGTTGCTACAATAAAGAAGTACTGAATGTTTAAGCCATTCTTTTTAGCTGAACATCAGCATGACATCAAACAAAACCAAACCAAACCAACCACAAAAAATTATTCTCCAACAGGTAGGGTAACTTCTAGAAACCAAATTTAAGAAAAGTGTAAAGGACCGAGGAATCTTTTACAGTAAAGCATGAAATTTCTAGATACTCAGCTAGAAGTTAATAAAACTAGACCACTGCTCCAGCTAGTATTTCTGAAAGAGAGATCACCATAATAATGAGTGCTGAAACAAAAATTAAACCAAACAAAGACTTGTAAGGGATTTTAATAGAATGAAAAGAAAAAAGAAAAACCCAAACCTGTAATATTTTTCACCAAAGAAAGTACTTACCTTACATTTTTCCCTTGTTCTCTCAACATCTTCACCAGATCAGCTATGGGGTACTGAGCTTTTGCTGCACACAAACCATAACCTGAAAGAAATTCCATATTTTAAGCTATTTTTCTGTTTCAGTGCAGACAGAATAGTTACAATCAGTGTACCTTTCACACTAACAGAAGCTCTCATAGTTAAAAATAAACAAACAAAAAAGTTATAGATAGCTCTCTATATATACACGCATACATTGGATACTCATCTGCCGGCAGCCTGACCACTGTAATTCATCTCTTCTTCTTGGTCCCCTGACCACTAACAGTGTAGTGGTTTAACCAGTCACAAGTAACTCATTTCGGCTTCACAAAAATACAAGTTCCTTTGTCTATCAGAAAAGGATGTTTCAGACAGGTACATTGGAAAAGTTGATAAAAAGGCTACTAACAGGTTACTTCACCACCATTATCCTCAACAAAATTTTGGATCTGCCTAATGCAAATCTAGTAGCGGAACATGGCTTCTAGCAGCAAATAATCTTTTCAGTCTTCCTGTCTGAATTAATTCAGAGCAATAATGCTGAGGAAGAAAATGGAGAGTATAAATTATTAATAGTGTCCTCAAGGTGAGGACAGGAGCAAGAGCGAACTCCTTGAACAAGTTTGCAAGCTTTGTTGGAAACAAAGGTAATTTCCCAAGTTAGACCACTATCTCACTGGTGTTTTCATTTAAATTGAAACAAAATGAAAGATGACCATTTTTTTGCATTCTTCTCATTCCAACACTAAAATAAATTTAATGCAAGAGTTACACCATTCAGTTGAAGGAAAACAAGTCTTGAGCTACTCCGTACCTGATGCACCTAACAGGGAAGGTGCGATTGGACATACGAGCCTACAGCCGATGTAATAGTTTCAGACAACTCGGGGGTTTCGTTTTCAGGGTTTTTTCTACTTTAATTCCAGTATTTATTGTATACTAAATTTTAAATGCTTATGTCTGATTTTTTTAATAAAACAATGCATAATTGAGCAAATAGATGAGAAGTGTAAGCAAAACCCTCTTTTTCAGTAAGTTAACCGACAGATATTTTGTTATTGATATCACTGGTACCGTGCCAGGTGCTTGGAAACTCACACCACAATAGCTGCACACAAAATTAACTGTAAACATAGTTAACAATAGACAGCCTTTGTCCTGATGAATTTTAAATCTAAATAAATAGAACCAAGTTTGAAGAGACACATACAAGGAAAAAAAAAGTGGCATACGTGCCTACACAGAGGAACGGTGACTAACCTGGGAACAAAAAGAGATCCCACCCACCCAGTTGATATTTGGCATGCTGCTGCTATGTTGCACATGCTATATTTTTTGTTTTGTTTCGGGGTTTTGTCTGTTTGTGGGGCTTTCTTTTAGTAATACATTCTCTCAACGTCTTGCTGTATGAGTCAAGAGTGTCTTACCTGGAGTAATAATAATACTATTGGCTTCCTTTATCATTTCAATTGCATTGTCCACATTGATTTCTGTGTGGGTTCCAGTAATTTCCATGGGCTTCCCACCAGCTGTTGATGTGGTGCCATAGCCCCCTAGAATCACATTTGCAAGGGAACGGTTCATAGCCTGAAAGACAAGAGGTTTTTGGTCAGCTAGAGATGAAACCCAAAAATAATGGAGAGCAGATGTTCACAAAGAAAACTTATGAAAATATTAAAGCCTTCCTGACAGTAGTCTTTATCTGATGGTTTTGCCTGCTTACAACTCAAAATTTCTTAAAACAGGATCCTCAAGAGACCCAGATTAACACCATAGCCAAATATCAGCTTCTAACACATTACATTACACATGCAACGAGAGCATCAGCATTTCCCCAAGACAAAGAACAAAGCAACAGAAATAGCAAATATTGGTCTCTTTTCATTCCTAAATGGGAGGGATATAAAAGAATGCATATTTGATGACAGAGTCAATTTTTTTTTTTTACATATATATATAGACACAAACACATACACTATTTTTGCAAGGTACTTTAAGTTCTTGAGCAATTCAACACGTAGGCACAGAACTGCTACACGATCGCATAGGAACCATGTAGCTCTTACTGGTAGTACAGAAGCGAAGCTACTACAGCATCAAGACAGGAAAGAACACAACAAAGCTGAGCAGCCACACAAAACTAACCAAACGCTAACTCAAAACAAATTGTAATGAACTGAAGGGGGCCATTAACTTACTGGCTAAGCACCAAAGGGGAACAAGAGATCTTAACAAGGAGCTTTAAGAGGAGAACACATCCTGAAAATTCGGCCCTGTAGACACACAGCCAGAAAAAGCCACTGGTTAAGTGCTTTCACTGGCATGTCTCCTTGTGACTGTGGTCCCAAAGCAATATCTGGCAATATCTGGAAGCAGGCAAAACTTGTAACTGCAGTAAACAAAACTTTAGAAGCAGGAAAGAACAGGATAAATTGCTTCTTTAATTAAACATGTGTGTCATACATCTGCTGTGCTAGCTCAGAAACCACAGCAAAATCTAAGAATGGAGAGGCACACATAGAAGGGAGAGGAAACACCCCCACAAAAGCAGGCTTCCAAGTGCCTATTTTCCACTGACATTCCACATCATGCAACACCACAGGTTTTTTGCTACAGCCTGAGAAGGTATGCCATTCTGTGAAATTCATCATCCAGCAAACAATCACAGTGAAGATGTTAGAAGAAATTTTGTTTATCCTGATAAACCATCACTGTTTCAGATACTGTAAGGAAGGTGCGCAAATGGAGTGAAATCAGCATCTTTCTACATCTGCATTAGGCAGTAGTTCACATCCTCTAAGAACACACTGCCTTTGCCATGTATCACAATATTAAACCTTCAAACAGGAAAACAGGCTACTTAGTATATTTCAGCAGTTAAGTGCCAGGTGAGACTGATGAGACAGAAGAATAGCCTCTTCAAATGTCATGCACGGTAAGCTTACAAGCAGCAAAGCACTCTCTACAGGTATGTAAACCAAAAGACAAAACTAAGACCAGGCCAAAGGTGAAAAAAGTTCAAATATTATTAGAAATCTAAGAATCCACACAAAGCAAGCAGGAGATTGAAGTACCTTTGCCCAGCTCTGCATCAGAGAGCTGAGAAAAGAGGAGGGCAGTCTGGTTAAAAAGAGGGCAGTACTGAAGGCTTCAAAATAAGTCAAGACCTCACCAAACAACAATTAACCAACACAGCCAGGACCTACTCAGCACAGGGACCGTGTGGAAACCCTTCTATAGCCTCTTTCACCTCCTTTACCACCACAGACCACGTATGAGTAAGGTGCAGGCTCCACCACTCATAGATAACCGAACTACTAGCAAAAAGCCCTCTCTGCTGTCTGCCATCACCTCATACACAGGGAAAACAAAACCTTTGATCCTTGAGAACTCGAAGTCCTGTTGTGCCCACAGAAACTGCACAGGTAGTACTGGTGATGGGCCAGTATACAATTTATGAGACTAACACAGTTTGTCCTTTCTCTTGCTGTGTTTCCTCACCCCAAGTAACGGCTCCTCTTCTACCTGAAGCTTTTTCCCCATCCCTGAGCATACTGACTGTAATACTACAGCTGCAATCATAAAGTATTCACTCGGCAAGAACAAGGGAGAAGGACATGCTAATACAAGTGTTCTGAAGAGCACATGTCGTGTTAGCATTTTAAAACAAGTCACAACGCACAGGATGAGTTGAACAGTACAGGCCTTTCTTTTTTTGTTTTGAAGTTAAATTCTTTGCCCTTAACTCACCCTACCACTAGGCACAAAAAAGAGAGGCATGGAAAAGCAAGCAGATACAGGTGCAAAATCTAAGTAGTTATCTGAATACATGTTGGCCAATTTTATAAACTCAAACTTTAAAAAATTATCTGGATAGACTGAATGATTAAGCTACATTTTTATCACAAAAAGTAATTGGAAATGTTGTAAAAAGAAGGTTTCAACCATTAAGATTTCCCCAAACACCTTCTCATCTATACTAGATAAGCGGCTTTGGATGGAAGTCATACAGGGTGGTAGGGGAGGACACAAAGGGAAAACCGTTGCTTCATTAGAACAGGTTGCAACAGCCTAAACCATAGTTTCTTGAAACTCAAGCATTTTTGCTCTTGAAATGCAGCTTCAAGACAGTGATACTGAATCCTCCGATTATAACAATGCTTTTAAAAGTAATGATTTCCTTTAAAGGAAGTAAAGCAGGAAAGAAAAATGGTGGGCTAGATACAAGTTATTTTGCTTATTGTACAGAAATTATACAAAATTATTTTAATTTTACTGGCTGATCAACTTTAATTGTCTAAGCTTATGTAAAGCAGCACAAGATTTCTAGAATACTACCTCAAAAAACTAAACTTCCTCAGATTTAAGAAATACACTAAGGAAAGCCACTGTGTCACTACATAATTATTTTGCCAATTATTTCTCCAGGGTTCCTATTTACCTAGATTCCTCCAATCAACAGATGTAAATATCACAGAAACCTAGAATAGCTATGAGTTGGAAGGGACCTTAAAGATCATCTAGCTCCAATCCTCCTGCCATGGACAAGGAAGCCTACCACTAGACCAGGTTGCTCGCTCAAAGCCCCATCCAACCAAAACTCTGGAAGTGCTGAGCTGAGCTAGCAATAAAATAAATAAAAAAAGGAAGGGCACAATAAGAAAAGTTAAGGTATATAGTGACTATGCCTACTGGTAAATACGTACTCAATGGATCATATTTGCATGAAGATTTACAAGAATTTGATCTTTAAAGAACATACTCTTCACCCCTGTGTTGCCGTGTCATCTTTCTACTAATACGGACTAAATTGCTGCCTGCATGCAAATATATACGTGTATACATATATATATTTATATATAAAAAGATGTCCCGTGAGCCACATAATCTTGTTCTTTCTTGAATGTTTTGTATCTCCTTATTAAAAATAAATCAGAATCTTTAAAAATCATATCTGGGATGTTCATTTGGACTCACCCCCACAAAGCCGCACAAAAATACTTTGTAAAGCTTTTCTGAAGTTGTTCCTCAAGGGAGATGCAAATTAATGCCACTGAACATTGCTAACATGGTAACAACACTACTTATCAGCAGAGAAAAAGTAAAAGAAGATAGTCAGGGCTGACCACAGGAAAATAACAGGACTGGAGAACAGCAACACTGATCATACAAGAATACAAGTGAAACAAAATGACACAACTGAGAATCAGGAGGTTGGTTGGTAGCTGTTGCACTGTGAATACTTTAAGTCACTGCCTCTCCATCTCTGAAAACAGAAATGAGACATGGAAAACAAGAGGCTTCTGTACAAACGTTCCAGAGAAAAGGAGACCATTACTAGTAATGCAGTATTCCACAGGATTGAAGCTCAAGTTTGGTTTGACACAGACAGTAATATCAGCAACACACTAATGCAAGCCTGCTGCCACCTTGTGGTACTTCAAAAGTAGCTGCCTTGAAGAAAGCACACTTTCCTATACTCCAAAAAACAAACTTTAAATTACCCTCTAATCAAACCAAACTTTTTTTTCAAAGGAATTCACTACTTAAAGTATCTCCTGCTGATAAATTTTAACTTTAGCTTAAATTTAACAATACTGCAGAGTAACAAACAAAACCCCACACAAAACACCCAGCTGAGGACAAGCAATCATACTGATTTGAGGCCAGACTCAAACCTTCAATGCTCAAGCCAATGCAAAGGCTTTCCTTAGTTCTGAAGTACATCTCTCCAAACCCAAGAGAGACGACTGACATCTAGTTCAACAGTTTCAGCCAAGAATTTTCTGGTCTCTAAATACACACCAGTTTGGTCTTCCAATTGCTTATCTTCCTAGCAGACATGCTGAATAAGGTTCACCATTACTCGGGAAAACAAGCGCAATTTCTGCTGACTTCTTACCACACACATGATGTAAGACAGGATGGCCCCAGAGGAGCCGATAAGCGCACCAACGATGGTCAGCAAGTTGTTGTTCAGGAGGAAGCCCTCAGCACACAAAGCCCATCCAGAGTAACTGTTCAGGACAGTAATAACTACAGGCATGTCAGCACCTCCAATAGCTGCTGTTAAAGTGACACCCTGGAAAAAGAAAGACAATACTTCAGTATAAGCTATGACCAGGCAGAACACACAGAGAAGACAGTCTGCCTGCAGCACTGAAAAATAAATATCTTTACTTAATATATTCAACTATTTTCAATGTAGGAGATGTCAAGCTACAGCTTGAGGACTGGACTTCCCAAATCTGGCTTCTGAGAGACCACAGAAAGACACACTACTGTCCTCATCCTGTGCTCAGTCACATATTTTCACTTGCAAAAATGTCTTACCAGCTCCACGGAACTGGAACTTTAATGCCACTAAACGATTCGTACTTTTCAAGTCTCAGTTTACAGAATGGCAACATTCAGGGTAAATTTTGCAACAGCTGGCATGAGTGAACAGGGGAAGTTACACATGGGAATAATCTTATTATCATGATAACCTGTAGACCCAGTGCTCTTTGAAGTATTTTATGGATAAGCTTTCCAAGAAGTCTTTTAAAGTATCAGTTTGTCATATAAAAGGCTCCATTAAGTCATAGCTGCAAAAACTTACATACACACATGCCTGTTCTCTGGAACAGTTCTGGGTTACAGCTAGGTTTAGGAAAGTCAGTGGCCACTTGCTACTGCAAGATAGCACACAGGGACTATGAAAACCATGACTCAGGGTGCTAAAATACAATCATTAAGAGGAAGCTTCCGAAGGTGAAGAACAAACCACTTGTTTGTTTCACCTCCTACAACTCCCTGACTTACCATTATGGCTGAGAGAGCTGACACAGAACCTAAGCAAGTAATTCCTGTAGTGTAACTAGGATCAATCATGTACGGAACCAGTCCACCAATGCTGGCAGCCAGCAAACCTGCATTCAACGCATGTCGACCAGGCAAGAGCAGCGGTGCAGAATTCAGGATACCTGCAATGAAATGCATATTCAGAGACTGACGCACAGATGCAGGAAAGCCTGTCTCTTGCCCCAGAGAAGACTGAATACCTCAGCAAAAGAAAAATTTGAAAAAGAAAATGGGATGGGAAGAAGATAAAATAAGTTAGTGGATGCTGAGACCTTGTGGAGACTCAGTATTGCAAGACATTCACACGTGGGTCTAGATTCTCACTCCTGTTTATACTCTTTACTGCCTAATCTCACTAAAGTGCTTCAGAATAATCACAAAAAAATCTCTTCTCTTGAAAAGCCTTCTTTTTAAAAAAAAACACACTTTTAAAAAACCCAACCACTTTAAAAAAAAAACACAACACACACACAAACGAAAAAATCCTAACTTGTTTTTATTCTGGCCCCAAGTCTTTGCATGTCATGTACGAAGCTCTGTTATAGGAAGCTTTTAGACAGAACTTCTTAGTAGATGTATTATCTCAGTCTCTCAAAGGCTGTGTGTTTATAAAAATACAACTATGCACACAACCTCAAATATAAAACACACCTGCTTTCAGATGCTTTAATTTAATCAGTACCTTCAGACTTCCCACAGATTCCCACACTGGCAGATACTTGAGCGGGAAGAGGGCTTGGCATTTGTGTGATTCAGTTTAAAGACAACTTCATATTTATTTCCACCCTAGGTTTTTTCCCCACCCCGCCACAGCATCGAGTAAGAATAATGCAGGTTCATCTGTTACTTTCAGTGTAAGTAATTACTTACCAAGCACCTCATTTAAATTTAGCTAAATTCAAGGGAATGAATGAACTGAAGGCCTCAGGACTAGGAGTCAAAGTGTGTGACCTACACCCTTTATTTCAATAGTATACACAATCTCATTATTATCGTGCTGATATGAAAACGCAAGGGGAAAAAAAGAAATAAAAGCAGGAGAGTGGGCTGAAACAGACAGTAAAGTTCACTAGGGACACGTGCACGAATCACTGAATGGGTGGAGGGATTAAGACTGAGAAGAGAAAAAAAATAACCAAGAAGAAATAAATTAATTACTACTTAGTAGAAATACATACTAGTGACAAATCCTTCAAAAGATAATGAGAGAAGACAGCTTTCCATCCATGTCATGCTTCTCCTTCAACTGCTGGTCTCAAACATTGAAGAAAGCAAACAGATGCTTCCGAAAGTAACTATTGCAAAACTAGTAACAGGATTAGTAATAGGAAGCTCTTAGCCAGAACTGCTTAGCACAGGTATTATCTCAGTCTCTCAAAAGCCGTGTGCTTACAAAACCAAAAATAAATACAATAAAGAAACCTTCAGGTGCAAGAGAATCAGGGACTAGTAAGTATTTAATTTAGAATGTGTATTTAATAAAACAAGAGGTATGGGGCATGGAGTTTGCACAGTACACAAACAGAGAGTGAACCAAATGGCTTTAAGTGAGGCAGTCTCAACTGATACTACAAGCTACCTACCTAAATGAAGCCTGCAATGCTAAGAACAAAAATCCCATAAATAACAGCAGTGGTCACTGACTCCAGCAACATCAGGGTTTCAATTAAAATGTCTGCTCAGAAATACAAAGTTATGATCATAAGAGTTCCATAAAACCAATCAGAGAAGCAGTGTCAGGTAGTGTCTTAACAACAATAAAGCAACACTCACTTCGGACAAGATGAATTGAGGGAAGCTTACATGACATGGTAATTAATAGCAGCAGTATGTCCAAGCACTGAAGACAAACCCTTAATTTGTGGACAGATTTAGTTATGAAATAGAATGAAAAAGTACACTCATAAGCATTAAACTTACACACTTCTACCTGATGCAAAATATGTTTCTTTCCAATTACACCAGTCTTGAGGCTGAGCTAAACCCTGGGGATAAAAGCAAACCTTTGACAAATACTTAATTCTGAGTGGAAGGTCTCACCTTGTAGTTTTCCATAAGCAACAAGAGAGCCACTGAAAGTCACTCCACCAATGTACGTGCCAAGGTACGCCACAATTTTAGTGAGGTTTGCAGCTGGATCAGTAGCGAAGTGAGGATATTCAATCATGTATTCTGCTACGCAGGTGAGCACAGCAGCCAAACCAACCAAGCTATGAAAAGCAGCCACCAGCTGAGGCAGATCTGTAATCTGGATGCGTTTAGCAATCGTCAAACCTATGGAGAGTTGAAGACAGAAGGGAAGTCGTACAAAACACAACCATCTAGAAATTAATATATCATGGTTCGGTGTGCAATGAATACATGCACACACATGCCTGTTTCAATGGAAAAATTTGTTCTACACTAGAAATTGCTGAGGCATTTAATTGAAAGTTGCATATGTGTATTTTGTGCAATGAGGATATCATGGAAATTACAGAGAAGATTAAAGCATATAATGTTCCTAGAAGTTTCAGCACATATTGAGAAATTCAACATTTTCAGTGAAGAAAGAATAGTGTGAAAAAGGGTATTTGGCAGCTTTCAGTCAGGAACTGAAAAGTAGTATGATGTCAGGCATATTCATTCCACTCTGCATATTCAGTTTCCCTCACAGAGATGATGTGCTCCTACTTTTCCACCCATTCTTTACCACATCCCGATGCACTGACAGAAGCTCTGGGACTTAAAATCCTTTGTTTGCATATTTGCAAAATAACATATACAAGCCATAAGTGTCAGTCAATTCACCTGTGAGCTATACAGTATTATATGTATATATATAGCTTGCATAAATGCATGTATAGAGCATATATTGTCATGCACATACCTATGGTACCACCAAGTGCCATTGCACCTGACATCTGCGCCAACAATTCAGGGGAGGGTTTAAGGCCTCCGAGAGTTGCTGCTAAACCTCCTGCAACACCGATCATCCCCAAAGCATTGCCAAGACGAGCTGTTCCTTGGGTGGATAGACCAGCCAGGGCACCAACACAGCATAAGCCCGACCCCAGATACATTATCTTTAAAATAAGAAAAACATCAATACGCATACATTAAATAGAGCCAAATTGCATAATCATTATAAAAAAAATCTTTCTGATTATTACAAAAAAGAGCTGATTTCTCCAGAATGTGTATAAGCCACAGTTCTTAACTGAGGTTAAAACTCCTGACTGTCAGAAACTCTTGTAGAGGATGTGAATTTGGCCAATTAAAATATGCTATCTATTAAAACTTTTTCCCTACTTTATGACTTTGGTTTATCTGTACCATGGATACTAAACTTAAGTCAAGCCAATTTTCCTCATCAGTTCAGAAGCAATTTAGTAAAAACCCAAAGCTAAACAGTCCTGTTCACTATAGGAATAGTTTCATAATTTGCTTATGGCACATCTGAATTCCTGTTTTCAAAAAGTATAAACAAACTTAAGTGAACTGAGCTGTATGTGTCTAGATAACTGAAAAAACTCAAATATACTACAAGCCCCTGGCATGTATTTTTGGATTCACTTTTTCCAAACACAGAAGACAACATGCACTGATTTTTCTTACTATTAAAACAAATACAAACAAAAGTTTACCATGAAAGGTGCTATAGATACAATCCCTGAACCTACTCTTGCTGAAATCTCAACCCATCCAGATGTTATGAACTGTCACACCAGGCTGAATTTTCAGAAACATCTAAACCAAAGACTGATTTCTGTAGTCACTCTAGTATGTAAGCTGTAATTTAGAAAAACTGTCCAATAAATAACAAAGTACCTGCTGCTCTACAGGGGGGAAAAAACAAAGAAACAAAAAACCACACCAAACACCCACTTTTAAAATTTTCAGATTCAGCTTTTGGGGTACAATTGCAAGTTTAAAGTTAATCAACTTCACGCTGGCCTTGTGAGAATACATGGCTGATTGCAAGACCACGGCTCATTTGTTATTTACTCCTCAACAGAGTAAGCAGAGAAGCAGCATACCACACTGTAAACAGTGGGCGAAGAGCCACGAAGTTCTCTTCCTTCTTACCTGTTCAATATTGTAGCCACTGTTGAGAGCAGCTGCATAGCCTCCTACAAAGACACCACCAGGAAGGAGGTACAAGTAGTTGTACTCAGGAGGATCTGTGGGACGTTTGAACATATCCAGCATTCTCTGTGTAACCAGAAAGCCACCTGGTGAAAGTAAAGGAACAATTTTACAAAAATAAAGTCTGAAACTAAGCACATGCCAAGCTATAAGAGAAATATTTGGTTAAGTCATATTACCACACAAAGTTAGCAACTGACATCAGTGAAGCCTCTGAAAAGCTAGTGACCTGGAAAACCACCAGGAAACAAAGTTGTAAACAGGTTGAGATCCTGTTGCCTTCTTTAACCTTTACAGGAAATTTATAAAAGGAGGAGCTGGAAAGCCTGGAGGACTTGCTCTGGCTCCACACTCTATGCTGACTGTAGGATATATCTTAGTTTATGACTGTGTCCTTTTCCCTATCTAATCTAGCAAAAACCGGTATTTGTAAGTCATACTGTTCACTTTTTCATATTTTCTTATTTCTGAAGTTGTGAATTCTGAAGCTCAAGCAAGCAAAATTTTGTTCTATGCCACTAGAATATTTTTCTACTATGAAATGGAATACAAATGCAGTACCATCTTGGGATATACAGGAAAAAAATATTTTATATAATTATCACCCAAAGGATACCGTAAAAGAAAAACGCACATTTAAATGCTTCCCTAAAACAAGGTTACACCACAGAATGTTCAAACCAGATACAATAAATACTATGAAAATTGTGCCTGTGGTGAGGGTGTTCTTTATCAATGGATACTCTCAGATGCTACTCCCAGAACAGTATTTCTGGAATCTATAAATTTGAAGAGCTAGAAGCAATAAACAACTGCTTTAAAGTTACCATCAGGAGAAAACCTAGCATTCATACCTGCAATGTTGACTGAAGAGATAAAGGTCGAAAGCACTGCTAGACTTTGAGAAGTGTTTTCAGGGAGATAGTTTCCTCCCATCAATACCAGCCCACCAACTGCAGTTAGCCCTATTTAAAAGGGAAAAAAGTGTTACTGAACCTTAAAAGGCGCTATACCTATAGAAAGTTTCCTTTCAGATGTCAAACAGATACCAGTCAACACAAATTTCGACCCCTACTCTACACATTACTATTTAAACAGAGACTAACATGGTCTTTTTCAGCAACACAAACACATTTCAAAAGAAGAAAAATACAGCATATGAATATAGTTTTGAAGTACAGTGCCTCAAGCGCAGAGTCAGCCTCTGAGTACTTGTTCAATGAAAGAAACTTTGCTTTTAACAGTCAAAGTAGATCAGCCTCATGACCTGCCACATACACACACACAGAGATATATAAAATCTTAAATATTTATAGTGTTACAAATCTTATGAGTCATTTTGGAATTTTTCCTTTTCCCCTCTCTCCAAACCCATAGTTTGAGGAGAGGAAAAAAAGAATGCGGGAAAATAGTAAAGACAAGTTATTTTCAGGACAACATTTGGGAGAGATGAGAGAAAATACGTGTTCTATGAGAGACTACAGCACTCCAAGTAAAACAAACTTTAAAGCTAACAGGTTAAGAGTGAAAAACTACTTCCAAAAATTAAAAATACAAAGCATCACATTTGCCCTTCTTTTGAGAAAACGTACTCTCGAAAGAGAGTATGTTTCAGGTGTCACTGCCATCTACGGAAATAAACTCAGACATCCTAAGTAGTACTAGATTCTTTGGCATTTCAAAAAGCGCATCGGCAGACTTCTGTCTCAAGTTTGAGTAAAAGGAGCTATGCCTGCTTCAAAGAGCAAATAAGCAGTTGAGAGACAGCTACTTACCAGAGATAGCATTAGTTACTGACATGAGCGGAGAGTGAAGAGCAGGAGTCACACCCCATACTGTATGGTACCCCACTATTCCAGCCAGGCCAAAAGTTGTCACCATTTGTGTGAAAGCATTATTAGGAGCCACAAGGCCCAGTCCTAACATGCTGGATAAGCCTAGAAGAAAAGCACAGCAAAACTTTTCTATAACTCTTCAATGCTTTCTTACATTTAAACTGTACAACAGGAGTCCAGTATTGAGAAAAAAGCAAAATGGAGTTTTGTGCATGAACTTGTTTCAAGAACAGCTGGATCATCTTTGTCAACTACAAGGCTCTTTCAGTGCTAGTGTTTCTTTTACAACAGAAAATAAAAGCATAAATATAACACACACATCTTTGTTACACATGCACACAAAGCAGCAAAGATAGGTTTCTATACCAACACTGAATCCTGTTACTCTCCTGTTCTATAGCAAAAATGTGCAAGAGTCACAACCATATTGAGACACTACTTGGAAGACTCAAAGCATGCATATGAAGAATAGAGGTTAAAATTAAGAATACTCAATTCACTAGTTACCGCATGCAGAAGTTCTGATGCACATAGAATACCAAATGACAAGAAAAGCCAGTATTTGTTTGTCAAGACAAATGTCCCATTCTCAGTACTTCAGTAGATTCTGGGCACTTAAGTCTCATACAATGCATTAAAGTTTGAAGAAAGCAATGGCAATGAATTGATTCTGCTGCAAAATATGGGCACAGCCCATAGCAGGAGTCCTTACAAACCTTAAATATTTTACTGATATTTAAATAAAGCCAAACACACATACATGCACACAGCATAAGTCAGCACTGTTTGAAATGGTAATACTTCTGGTTAAATTTCTAAAATTTTATTTTCCCTCTCAAAAGCAGTTATTGCACTACACTGATTTTGCACTAGACACACCAGCCAATCAGCTGCTCTCCCAGCTATTTATTAAATTGAATGAGTGAGATGAGGAGTCACTTCAGAATTAGCCAAGTGAGGAGCACGCTATACTGATTCTCCAACTTTGGAAGTTGCCTACCTGCTGTGTATATAGATGCACTAGTCATAGTTTTTCTAAAAGGTGTAATAGTAGCTGCTTTTTCCGCTTCCAGCTCTGCTACAGTCTTCTGCTTCACAGGGGCTCCTTGAGGAATGTTATTTGGTGGAGGTGCTGGGAAAATCACCTTGCCATCCTGACAAGAGATATTTACAGTTATCCCTAACATAGCAGATGCCTTATAGTTAGAGGAGCCTGCTTTTCTTCATCCTGCAACTCAGAGAAGTCTGAACAGGAACATCTTCCTTTCCTGCATCAGCGTAAGTTTTCAAGGCTGGATGATCAGTTCAGCCTCATCAAATTAACCATACTGGTTTACACATTTTTCAGACACAATTTAGTATCAGTGTCCAAGAGCACCTGGCAGAAACACAGCACAAGGCTCGAAAGCAGGAACCAAAACAAAGATGTAAAGTTCCTTAAATAGAAAACATTTATGCAAACTAAAACTGGGCCTCAGAAACAGCAAAATCTGCTGCAGATCTGAACTGTAATCAGAGCCTGCCCAGACCTCAGCTGGTACCAAGCATGATGTCTCACATTTCTGGCTGTTCTTCAGGCCTTTGGTGGAATAACTGGTGGAGCTGTCAGACCTGAGCTGTACGTGCCACTTCAGTGGTCTGGAACAGCCGAAGTTAATACAAGCCTCCTCCAGAGCAGGTACCATAAGCATTACAAAATGTTGGCAACATTATGCAGCAGAACTCAACAGAAATTAATATGACTTACCTAAACAGCAAATTATTATTTCCTAATAGTTGCAGCAGAGCCCATATTGGCCCATACCCTAAGTTTGTATTTTATTAATTCCTAATAGAGCTTAAAGTATCCTGCATATTTTAGTTCCACCAGTTTGTTTTTTTTCCTGAAGTTACTCTTACAAGAATAGAAACATGTATTTATTTAAAAAAAAAACAAAAAAAATGTTTTTCTGGTCCTGTAGTAATGTTTCAAACATATTTTAAATAATTATGCTTTTATCACATGAATATAACATGCAAGTTCAATCTTTTCCTATTTTTCAATAGTAGATGTTAGGTATTTAACCATGACAAGAAGACAAAAGCAAAGAGGTTTCCCTTCACAAAAAGTGACAGAGGAATATTCAGCTGAATACAAACATGATTGCCCACACCGTCCATCAAGCCACATCTGAAGTTTATTGGCATGCGGTGTATTTGAATGCATTTTAAAGAGACAATACCAGTAATGTCAAGTACATACTCACAAATTAAGAAGAGAAATTTACTGACTTACCTTCATTACTACAGTTCCTCTAATAACATGGTCCAGAGTCCCATAATCAAATTCATCTTTTGGATCGAAGTAGAAGTTCTCTTTGTCAGGACTAATAGCTTTTAGGAGTTTGATAATATTATTGGAATACAGAGTACTGGCTTGAGTAGCCATTCTGCTAGGCAGGTCTGTGTAGCCAATGTGTGTGACACCCTGAAAAAAATTCAAGCAAAATACTAAGGATTAGTTCAGCTTCTGAAGAAGCAGCATCTCTTCCAATACATCCTTCTGTAACTGCATCCAAACTGTTTCACTTATTTCTGGTTTTAATCACCAACTAGAACTGTTACCTGCAGCTCTAACTTTATTGAGCTGGGGAAGGATTACTCACAACACTTACAGAATTCACTATGATCAAACCTAATGCCTTAAATGCTACTAGCAACAAACCTACACAGAGGGGAAGATGTATTGGTGCAAGAGCTTGTCCTCTCCAAATCCTACTATTCCGTCAGAACTTAGCTTCTTAAAGTAACCAGGTAAGGGATTATCCTTCCCAATGCCTGGCATCTTCTCAGTCCTTGTGGAAGGCATGCACTGGGGGCAACTTTCTCGATGACAGAGGAGTGAAAGCAGCTTCCTCAGAGCCAACTGTGCAAGTAATATACCTGGGTTCACATTTACATAAAGATGTAACTTAATACATCCACACCGTTTAAAAAACAAATGTGAGTATACCTGGCGATCAAACTCCTGAATTTTTGGAAGGCATGGGAAGCTCAGGTGGCATACACTCTTCATGTTCCGACAGGCTTGTGTTAAAACACTGCTCCTGCAACTTACAGCCAAGAACCACGCATGCTTCCAGGAACTCTGGCTTTTCAATGCAATGCTTCAGCACAGTGCTAGTCGTTCTGCACTGCTGCTCTCTTCCACAGCTCAGTGCAAGTACACTATATCCAGAGGTAATATTCCTCTGACTAAAAGTGCTCCGTATACGTTCTTCACGCAAGGATCTGCCTACTTCTGTTCTACATACTCTTAATTTCAGTTTTTAAGCAATGACATTAAAACCACAAAATCAAATACAATGCGTGACTCATGATACATATATATACACACATAGCCCCACTTACATTATTGACAACTATGGCAACAATATGTCCTCCAGGTTTCCCTAGAGCAGCACCACCACTACATTATGTCCTTACATTATCAAGAAACAACCTTGGAAATCTGCTACTTTAAATCTCATCACCCAGTTTTCTGTAACTGCTAGCAGATTTCTCACAAGCACCAAAAATAAAAGCCAGAAAGTAGAAAACAAGCCCTCAACTGAGCCAAGGAACACTGAAGCAAAAACCGGAGGAATTAGTTCAGTCCAGAGCAAAATTGCTTAGTTTAACGAACCAATTCACACTACACCTAGTCTGGGTTACAAGTGGTTCAGATACTCTAGGGCAGACACACTCATGCTGGCAAAGCTAAAGACAAACAAAGCCAGCACCCTCCTGAAGCTGAAATAATATTGAGCTAAGCCAGACAATTTGCACTGACGTGAACAGGGACATATTCTCACCCTGCTTAGCTTACCTATGACAGGGACTGCTAACCTCCAGCTGCGGGAGGCGAGGAGCAAGTCAAAGAAGCTGTTGTTACTGCCGCCTCTTTATTAGGTAGACCAAGAAAGAAACATCAAACCACACCCTCAAATCAGCAGAGGAAAAATCACTGGACTTGGACATCTTAAGTAGTAACAGTTTCATACTTAAGAACCAGATTAACACTACACAAAGGTATTTGTTTCTTTAAAAATCTTCAAGTTGTTATAGATAGACATGACTAGTGACCAAATATAAATCTAAAGGATTCCTTAGGCCCAAACAGCAAAATCAGCTACTCATTTTCAACATACAGTTTACAAAACACAATGTAAATTCATGCAAACTGAGAAAGATCTGCCGATTAAAATGCTCACCTTATGAACATACAGTTCTCCAGGCTTTGTAGTCTCAATGTTTCCCCCTGCTTCTGCAGCTAAATCCACAACAACTGAACCTTCCTTCATTGATTCAATCATATCTTTCTTAAACAAGACAGGAGCTTTTTTGCCTGACAAGAGAAGGCATAGTAAGTTAAAACACAAAATACAGCTTTTTAGGTATAGCACTCAGGAGATGAGTTCTCCCCTTCTCTCTCTCTCTCTCTAAACCATCTCTTTGTAAGTAAAATTTTCATGTAATTAGTACGTAGGATGAAATGTCACAGAAGGTTTGGTTACACAGGCAGAGAAGAGGTGGCAGAACGTCTTGCTCCCAAGCATGTAAAAAAGCTATGCAAGGGCAGTCTACCAAACACACTGGCAAATCCGATTTTGTCCTCAGTAAACAGACCACATCCAATCTTAACATTCAAGTCACAACAAACCAAAAAAAAAAAAGAAACATCACACACAAGTTATTAACAGACAGATATTGTGCATTACAGAGCACTAAAACCTAAGCTTTACCTTGTTATGTTTCAATCACAAAAATACAGTATTGTTTCAAGTGGACTTGTTTCAGCGTACAAGCTGAACAGCAGAAGTAGCACTGAAGCAATAAATATGCAAGAAAACTATATATTCTTACTTTGTTACTCTCTACTCCTTGTTTAATAAGAAAACACGATGATATTGAGTCAAAGACTGCTAGGTTTTTTTTACAACTTCACAAAAGGCATACTCTTTCTTTAAAACCTGGCATTGATCAGGGAGGGGAACAGTTACCTGCTCACAGAGACATAATGCATTAACACGTCTGTTTTCACAGCAGGCACAGCTCCAAAACACGCCAACTTCAACAAGGTAGAACAAAATTACTGTCTTGCACATAAAACATACCTGGAATAAGCGCTGTAGTGATAATAATATCAACGTCTTGGCACTGTTTGGCAAAGAGTTTCATTTCAGCCTCAATAAATTCTTTGGACATTTCTTTAGCATAACCACCTTGTCCCTCTCCAGATTCCTTTATGTCTACTTCCAAAGGCTCAGCACCAAGAGACTTGAACTGTTCCAAGGCTGCAGCTCTAGGAAAAGAAAATTGAGAGGAGAGAACAACCACTAATTTAAAATACCACCATGATTTTTTTGGTCTTTTTAATAGTTGTCTTCCTTAGATAATCCTAGAATAAGTTTTAGGTCTCTTAAGAGAAGACCATAACTGAAGTCCTCAACTCGCTGTATGTAGTGAAAAAAGTAATTGCATCGCTAATTTAGATCCCTGATGAAGATACTTGGATAAGGAATGAAGGCGGCCTACTGTTTCCTGTAGTGTCAGCACAGTTGCTCCAAGTCTCAAAGCTGGGAGCTTAGCTGTTGACTTAACTGCTCACATATTTCTCTTGTCATGACTAGGTCAATCTACAGCCCAAACTTAGATGCCTAAGATTGGTGATAAATACACAACCCATGGCCCTGTCTTTAATCCGTGACATGGAAAATAGCAGTAAGTCTTATTTTCACAGAGAAAATTGGGCAGGGGGGAGACTCAGGGTGGTTGTGGTGGTTTGTTTGGTTTTGGTGTGGTTTGCTTTGTGGGTTTTTGGGGGTTTGTTTGTTTTTAACAGTTATCCTGTAAATCTGCAATTCATTTTGCATCACATGATATCATAGTAAATAACAAGACTAAATTTCAGTGTTAGGCAAACATTCACGACAAGCAGAGGACTTAACACCTTCTTGCACACCAAGATAATAATGTACAGGATGCTAAAAGAAGGAAATTAACAAATCTGAGAAGTTTTAGACAGATTTTGATCATGCTTTTAAGACAAATAAACTTTCTAGTTTGTTTTAAGGCATACGCAGATTTTCTAACGAACCAGAGCAAAGGTGTTTTCATATCGCACATCATAAATCTGAAGATATATTGTTATTCTTTCATATTAGATATAGTTAAGTAGCACCAGATGCCACCTCTGCATAAAGACAAACATGTATAAGTAATTTTAATGCAAATACTGTGTCAAGCTTATACAAATTCAATATAAGGCCATTTAATAGAAAAAATAGTTTGCAGTCAATGTAACTGTAAGAACAAAAATGTGCTGTGTAATCTTCACAGTCTATTGCTGTAAAAAAATGTCTATGGGGCAAAATAATCCTTCCAAACATAAAGAAACTTGAGGAAAGCAGAATTTAAAGTGGCTTCAGCTGCAGTTCCTGCTCTTTCATCTGGCATTTCATAAATAAAATAACTTGATCTCCTTCTCTCCTTGAGCCGATAGAAATAAGCGGCTCTCCAAAGAGTTCTTAGCTGACCTCTCTGGGATCAGGAAAGGTCAGGTGAATGAGAACATGCAACCATGAGCCTGGATCAAAGCAATCTTTATGCTCTCATTTATAGCTTATTCCTTTGCTATCTTCCCTGTATCCCCAAAAAGAACAGAGATATGAAATTCCGGATAAAAGCCCTAACTTTCTCATTTTCATACAGCAACAATTTTTTTATTGGTATAGCGCTGAATGATTTAATGAGAAGGACCCTTTGGAAGGTTTGGTTGTTTCAAGGTATAAAAAAATGGAGGAATGATGATGGAATAAAAATAGTAGGAAAGGAACTGTGATCCAGTGCAGTACAAGTGCTTTCATTGTAATACAGCTACAAACTACTTAATCGTAAAATAGTTTCAGATTGCTACTACCTTCTTCACACACCTACCTAGTGTCAAATCCACGAACCACCGCACCCATTGATTTAGCTGCTCCGGCGGAAGCCAGGCCAGCAACTCCTCCTCCGATGATCAGGACCTAGAATGATACCACCATCAATGCTTGGAGCATAAATGAAAACTACAGCTGGTTAGAAAAGCAGTAGCATTGTACTGGTCTCACAACTGCAGATACATCTCATTAAGCAGCCACTTAAACAAGTTACCTGAGGACACAGAACCCAAAGTGACTTTGGTAAAGCTGCCTCGTAAATCTAACGGTTTAAAAGCTCTAACTCCTAATTTTATTTATTTGAGAGACAACTCTTCTGTAGCTAACAGATTATGTAAATACATGTTTTCTCCTTATCTTCCTTTTTTTTCCCTCCCTAATTCTACTTTCAATTTCTCTTCAACCCAATCCACCTGCAATTCAAGTCAAGCAATCCTTTCCACTGCAGCCTTCCAATGCACCAGAAATCCCAACATCTCTGACTTCTCTTAACGGCTTCCTTGCCTTTCCACATTTGGGGTTAAAAAAAAAAAAAAGAAAAAAATCCATCCATGTATAGCTAGTCTGATGTTTAAAACTATGCAAACTTAAATAAAACTGAAATTATTCTATTATTCCCCAAAAGAACACCACTATAGGTATCAAACAAAAACTGGTGTGGAAGTAACTGCAAGGATTTCTAAGGTCTCTAGAATTAGCCCAAAGGCAGGAAAAAAGCCTTCTAACACATTTTCAGCAGTCGTTAGCTGTGATAAGGAACTCACATATTCTTCTGCCACAATATCCATTTAGCTGCACATACCTTTGCTGGAGGAACTTTACCAGCAGCTGTGATCTGACCCGTGAAAAATCGACCAAAGTGATTTGCTGCCAGTACCACAGCCTTGTAACTGTCAATTAAGGATGAAAATATATCAGTATTTTCCCAGGCTCAGCACAATTCCATTCATGACAGCAATCAAAAGGATGGACATTTGACCATAGCATGTGTAGGATAAAGCAAGTTTAATATTTTACTACTGCGCACAAGTTTAATACTCTTTGTTCATTTCTTGCCTTTTTAAAAAAAAATAATCGTGGAACGCATTTGCTGATGGAATTCCTAGACTGCAGTATAGTGAATGACCACAACTATTCACTCTCAAACAAAATTTCACCTGAACAATAAACACATAACTTGCCAAAAGTTAATTCTGTGGTCTTTGAAGCTACCTTCAAAAGTTGTAACCTGAGGTTTGTTAGGGAAGGACACGTGCACAAGCAATTGCAAAACCCAGTGTAATTTTGCAGTAAGCTCACTCGGACAAGGAAGCATACATTCCAAAAAGATACTCTGACCGTAACTCTGCAGAGCTATACAGCTTAGGGCAAACTTATCCTTCCTAGTTCTTTTGCCCCATCTACTTTGTAGCCATCCAAGAACAGTGGCTGGATGCCAAGTTAAGATCAGCAAAGCTATGTGAAAATGAAGATTAGGGTGTAGTTATGTCTTAACAACAGTGCACATTTTCTCGCATTTTTACTAACAGCACTGTCGTTCAACAGTCCCGTTCCACTGTCTTTCCTATCTCTAGCTGGAACATATGGAGGTCTGTATGCCGTAAAATTAGTTCTAATTTGGAATAGAGCTTGTCACTTTTATACCTTTAAATACATTATAAATGTCTGTATTTTAATAAATCACACAGCATGAAAATACAGAGAAGTAATCAAACACATATGGGCACGTACAGTGCTAATGTTCACAAAACCTGGCAGCCTTCTCCAAGGCTTGTTATGCTTCACAGACATCTTCCCAGTCAAAAAAATTTAAAAAATAAACCAACAATAAAGAACCTAATAGAAGTCAGTTTGATGACAACAACATTTTAATTCACTACAATACCTACAATAACAGTCACAAAGCACAAAGATATCTGAGAGTATTTGGTCTTTTGTTTGTATTCGCTATGGCAACTGCATTCATACTGCGTTCTGTTTGGGTTAGTTACTTCCCAACAACTTCCCCTCCCAACTTCCAATGACGGACAATGTGTTCAAGCTGTCTTAAGGATATCTTTGAGCTTGCTCTGATCTAGTTCAGATTAAAAAGGCACTAGACAAAGCAGTGCAGAAATCAGAACAACTGCATCAATTTTATTTAAAAGCCTTGGTCTGATCTGCTGCAAAGCTGACCATAAGAAGCTGTTTGGCACCTGAAACAGTGTCATCCTGCTGGAAAAAGCTCTATGAAAACAGAGATGCAGAATGGTTTTAGATATACCTAATATCAAAGCACACAGTTTTTAATCTAGCTACGCTTAGTCAAGCCAGGGAGGAGAGGAGGGGGAGTGGGGGGAGCAGAGCAGAAAGAACTAGGATTCATACCCAGCAATGTTGGCCATTGAGCTAAGTGCATCATATCCCTGAGCAATGGTGACCCGTGGAACCTGATCCATTGCCAAGACAGTAGTTTTCTTTTCTCCAAGTTTTTTCAGGAGGTCTGGATTTTGTGCTGGGTAGATGAAACTTATCAGGGTGGCCGCCGTCTTAAAGAGATCTGCCTCATGTACACCTAGAGCCGAGTTAAATATAGGAGCCCTCACCTGAAGAAAGAGAATTTTCCAAATTAGTTAGAGGAAATAAATCAGAACACGCTGAACCGCCTTTCTCCCAGCTTGCAGTTTGTAGTTCCCATCCACAAAGTACATAAGGAACTATATCAAAGGCTGTTTACACAACTGAACTGACTAACCGCACTTCTTAACTGCCGTTCACATACTAGAATTAGCTCTACACAGATTGGTGACAGGGCAGCAACAGTCAGCACAAACCTTCAGAAGATCTCATGGCTTCTAATCAGTAGTTACTGGATTTTATGACAGACAGCTGCCTCAAAACCCGCCGTTTTTAAGCAAAGTGATTACAGAACAGGTGTGCCAATTAAGCTGTACAGTCTAAGACTCACTAGTTGCAATGCACCATTACATACAAGGAATTTCAAGCATGAATTCCAGCAGATCTTTTGAGTTTCTCACTTTTCTTCAAAAAGAAACCTACTAAAAAGGGCTGTTCACAAACTAGCTCACAGAAATTCTACCTTTAATCCTGACAGGTTATCTTCAAATACACTTATATTAAATACAGCAGTTAAAGGAAGCCTCAACATTCAGTTTAAGGTATTTTTCCTTTTTCCTTCAGGACTTTGCACAACCTAATAGTTCTTGAGCAATTTCACTTTTCAGCAGGCTTCCAGATCAGCTAGGACTCATTTAGTTACAAATACTTTTAAAACACACTGTTGCTGTGGGATTGTTGGATGTCTGATTGAGAAAAGCTAGAAACTTGCATCTTCAAAATGCCAAAAAACTCTCTCTAAAGAGTAATTTGAGTTGCATGTTACTAATTTTGGAGAGAAAATTGTATTAGAGCAGGGATCTCATCTGATTAGAGTACAGAACTAGTCTACCTTACTGTAAACAACTCCTCCATGGTAGGATGATAAGAAATCATCCTCAATTTTTTCAACACTGCCATTTATTAGTTTATTACTGTAGGTGCACACCTGAGCCATAAAAAAAAACGAACAAACAACTGACTAAAATTGAATCAGAACTTAGAATGGAAAATATTAAAGGAGCTTACTTACTGAACTTTCAGCAGACTATTAGAAAAAACTGATCTTTCTATTTCTCCAAAAAGATTGTAATAGGAAATATATTAATAAAGCAATTACTTTGACAACCAAATCAGAAGCCAGGACTTCCTTGGTCCCCTGAATCTTTGCTCCAACTTCTCTGTAATGGTCATCAGAAAATTTGGAAGCTTCTCCAGCACCAGATTCCACCACAACATTGAAACCTTGTTTAACCAAGGCTTGAACTCCAGCCGGTGACAGAGCCACTCTCTTCTCATTCTCAAATATCTCCTTGGGGACACCTACAGTCAGCTGTTTATAAGGGATTCCTGTAAGAGTGGCAGATAAGACAGCATTAGTTGCACTAAAGATTAATGAATTTATATTAATGGCACTCTTCAGTGTTGTAAAGACACATGCAGACGCGTCACACTTAGCAATTCTCCCTCTTAAGGGAAGAGGAAGCAGAAGGGTATTTTATAGCAGTGTAGTTTACATTTCCTTAGATTACACCATCTTGCTAGAGATCCCTGTTCTCAGGAATCAGCAGGTCTGCAAAATCAGCCACAAAAGCAGTGACAAGTTTGGTGCAGTTCATACCCATCTCAATTTTTACAGTTCTGACTGTGTAAACGGCATTCTGATTTATACAATACACGGTGTTCTGGTGATTGCAAACTCTACCTGGGGTAAGAAGAACTTAAATCCCTCTCTAGTCACTTCAACTTCATTGTGAAGAAAAAAACAAATGAGCTTGAACAGCCAAACTGCATTTTAACTGAACATGTTTTTAACGTCCAAATTCCAGTTGTCTCAGATCACTGTTAATGAATGTAACTTACATACCACAAAGTACACTGAAAGGCACAGCTACATCAATAAGGTATGCATAAGCATTGCTACAGAAATGCAAAATGTGAATTACAGAGTAGCTGAAGAATAATGGGATATCCGTCTAATAGTCGGTTCAATTAAACTTCTCTTCAATGTTACCTCCTTGTCTTAACTTGTTCAAAGCTCTACTAAATAACTTCAGGAAACTGCTGAAACTGCAATTTATCAGATTTAGCTTAAGGTTTCAAGTTACAAATATTTAACTTTATTCAAGTACCATTTGTGGGCTTCTAGTCTAATACTTGAGAGTTAAACTTCTCTGATGCAATTAAGTGTTGAAATACATTATTTATAAATACACAGACCCAAGCAAAATAATCACACATCAAACTACCACATTGCTTCAATTACACTAGATAGCACAGAATCCAGCACGCAGACCAGTTGCACACCTGCTTTCACTGATGTCTACCCAGAATTTAAATCTGGATTGTGACATTTATGCACAAGAAAACTTACACCACATCTGTATTAATGAAATGTAACTTGAGCAGCCTAAGCAGTCACTCATATTAAAAGATCAAGCAACAAAAAACGACCAAAGCAACCCCCCAAAAAAACCCAAACAGAACAAAAGGACAAAAAAAAAAGAAAAGGGGGGGGGTGTGTGTGTGAAAGGCTTGTTTAAAATTACAAATCTGATTTTATTTTGGCTACCAATACTATGTATTGTCCTACAAAAATTGTACCAGACTAGTGACAAGTTGCACATTTTAGGAAGGCCTCCTTTTCACTTTTTTCCTGTTTGTTTTTTAAGACAGGAACAAGCAAAACAAAGTCAAAAACGTACCACACTATAAGACCTTTGAGGAACTGAATTATTTTGATATTTTTAAATCTAAATCTGTCTATGAAATAAAGCTGGGACTATAAGGTGCTTAAAGTTGAATATCTGAAAATGTTTTAGATTAACAACTTTCAATATACTATCAATTTACAATGTTCTGAAAACACAATACTGAGTTGCTAAGAACTGGTACTTACGTATCTACCTGTACTTGTCAGTCTCTTAACCCCATTAGAAAAAAACTGATTAAACACATCCAACAAGAAGACAGAATGAAAGACCACCAGACAAATAAGTGCATTACTTCTAGTTATCTTTACTTTTTTTTTTAATTTTAGCTTTCTCTTTCAAATTAAACTAATGAAATGGTAACAAATAATTTGAAGACACCAGTGTTCTGACATTTTATATGTTGGAGAACATATAAACTTCTTTAGATTACAAGACAAAAATTAAAATTCATAAAAACATGCTTTAAAGGAACATAAAGTCACAACAGGAGCGAGAATGCACATCTAAAACAACAGACCCACAAAGGTCACAATGCTTTGCAAAGATCTGCTTCATCAGCATACACCACATCTAAACATTACTGTGCAACTCAGGGCATCCGTATTACGGCAGCACTAACCATCTGAAAGCTGTTGCTGTCACTCACGCAAATTAACCTTGTCATTTGAAGAGCACTTTCTCCCCATCTCTTTTAATTACTACTCAATAAAGTCCTGCTTCTCATTTTCACTAAATCGACTCAGTAGAAATGAGCTCTCTTGTCTTTCAGAAGCAGAAATGAAACCTAGCAGACTGAAATTTGCTAAAATAATGGAGACCAATCATAATTTTAGAAAGGAAGTAGCTGCAGGATAAAAGGCAAAAAGCTTTTCAAAAAGCACTGAGAAAGTAAGAACTGGAGTGCTACCTTCCCTTTTCTCCTTTTGCCAAGTTTTTGCAGCACACAAATGCAGAGGAAGGAAGGAATAAATTATAGCGCACCAGGAACAGAAGGATGACTGCAAATTTAAAGGCACACAAACACTTGACTGAAGCTGCTACAGTTCTCAAACAAAAAAAATAGATTTTTTTTTTTTTTAGCCTCTAAGGCTCAAATGATAACTGATGCTTTTGATTTCTTTCTGTTTACTTGCTTTTGTGTAGGGTACCAGAGCAGAAGAGTAAAAGGCTAGGGGGGAAAGGACAGGAATATGCACTTGCTACATGCCAAATGTTTTTCCTCATTTCTTTCTTCCACATTGTTACATCTTGCACGCAATAAGAACAGGTAAAACTTTTTCAGACAGAAAGTATTTGCACCTTATTTAGTAAGCAGAATGATCAGAGACCAATACTGAGGACTATGCCCCTCCAATGCTTGGGGAGCTCAAACCCAAGAAAAACATTCAACGAGCCTCATTTGCCTCTCACTTCTCCTCTGTCCCACTACCAAATTTCTAGCAACCAGTGAATACAGAAGCAAATGAAGACAGAAGCAAACAGATGTGGGTTTGCCAGCCTTTAGCTATAGCAGGTATGGGACATTTTTCAGCAGACTACCCCGCTATGAGCTATCACATCACTCAGCACCAGAACAGAGCAGATGCCTACGACTGCAAAGCAACGATGCCTGTGAAAACTTCAGGAAAAGGTATGATAAATACTATGTTTGAAGGAAGCTATACTATGAACAGACTTGATTGGTTGAACTTCATAATTTCAAAGTCATTAGTTTCGAAAGGCTGAAATCTAGAATTATAAACTTAGGATCTTGCTTTAGGTTTTATTCTGAGAAAGCACATCTGCCACCCCTGCCATGGGTTTAAAACTGCATGACAGTGTGAAGCTTCCAAGTGGCCTTTCTAAGCCCTCAGTTAACCTTCTTAAGAACCGCCCTGATGTGTTTTAGTAACTACATTACTGCTTTATGACATCAATAACACTCGCCAAAAACAGACTGATATGCACACGTCTTGAGCACCTTTTTGAGTCACTTGAAGATTCTCAATGTATTGTTCACTGAGTAGGAGATCCCTAGTACATTTTGACACAAAAAGACAACACCAAAAGGATTCTGCCACTATCAAAAGTGGAATCATTAAATTTCACAGGCCTTAGAATATTAGTATGGAATGAATGTAAATAAGAATTTAGAAAAACCTAGTAAGAAGCCACTCTACATAATCTTGACTGTGTAATGAGGACATACTCAAAGCCCTCTCAAACTTCAAATAAACTAAATAGGTAGTCTACAACTCCAAGCTTCAGAAATCAAACAATTAAAAATACCCCTAAGTGATTTTCTCCATTTACCTTCCATCTATAAACTGCTTAAAGAAGATCTTAAATTAAAACTATCAAGAAAACTCAGAACAGTGTATGTAGAGAAATAGAGAAAAATACAGGTTTTTTTCATCTCCATAACCTGATTTCAGGAAGTAGTCTGTAGCAAAATAGTATCAACAAATATTAGAGATTGACTTAGAGAAAAGAGAAAGGAGAAGTTCTAATTATATGCCACATGTTCTGGAATGGGGAAATAGGATACGTAACCTGCCTAATTTTTAAGTTACTCTAGTATCAGCTTTAAATAAATCATCTCACCTGTTCTGAAGATGAGGACATATTCCGAAGAACAGCAATATGATGTTGGCAAAAAGAAAAGAAAAGAAAAAAAAAAAAAGAATGGTACAGCAGATTAAACAAACACCTGATCCTTCTTCTTACACAACCAAGGAGATACAAAAACCCCAAGGAAATTAAACGAGAATGTCTATGGTTTATAAATAATGTACAACTTATCTAAAGAATTAACTGACAATAAACTGTTACAGGTTTCAAATGTGCCAGATTTAGAAAAAAACCAGGAAATTTTAAGAAACAAGCATCAAAACAAAAAGGACATAAAAATCCCGAGACAGAGAGGAGTGAAAGTCAGAGCTGCAGGACAAACGAATCTGGAAGTATACTGGAAACCTCAGTCAGTCAGCCTGTAAGCACCTTTCCCAGGGCTTGGGAAAGTTTCACATGTGTTTCTGAAGCATCCAGTGCTAGTGACCATTTGAGATCGGTTACAAGAATACTTGTTTACTCCTATATGAAAATTCCTATGTTTCTAAGAAAAAAAAAAAAGAGCAGCAAAATAAATAGCAGTAAGAAAAGTATCCATCCTCCAAGTTCCCTTTCCAACTGACTCCAAATCTCTTCACTCCTAAAGCAGCTTTATTCTTGTACATAATGCATCCTGGACTAAATGAAAGCCAACCGGAAAGAATGGAAGTAGTAACTACAGGCTTAAGAAGAATTACCATGACGATAGTCTTTTCAGAAAACTTACTTAGTATTCCAGTGATTTTACCGAGCATCACTATAATCAAAGATAATTTCTAAAAGTAAGAATAAAATACACTTATTTCATATTGTTAAATTTTGATTCAAGAACACTTAAAAAGTATACACAGGCAACAGTACTGCTACTAATTTGTCATTCAATGGCTGTTTTATCCTTGATTTGTCCTCTACTGAATGACAAATCTCATGTTACCAAAATGAACTATAAGGACAGCTTAATCATCAACCAAAAGACTTATCAAACTTATAATTCTCAGCATTAAGTAACTGCATTGCATGAATACTACTCACCCTTAAATAAGGGCTTCCACATGACAGATCTGAAGGGGCAGCACTGAATGCTTAAACACATGACACTAATCAGAATTTGCTGTCCTTGTGGAAATTATTTCTGAAAAGCAGTTCATAAAAACAAGAAAATGCACACACACAAACCCACCAGCATACTGATTTCACGAAAACTGAAGAGATATTTCAGTTTCATGATGAAATTTGTGGTCAAAGTCAAATAATAAGATTGATTCCAAACTCAAACAACAACAAGGGCACTTACCTGGGACATTTGAGAAAGAACTTTGAACCTGGTTTTCTACATTCCAGGTTAACACTCCCAACCAAGGGACTATTTGACATATCAAGACAGACCAACGTTTCTTTCATTCAGATACTTAATTTGGCAGGGGGAAGGAAAAAAACACGAAGCACCACAAATTCATGAGATAGCAAAACTATTACCTGATCTGTTCTGACAAACCCCAGATCCCTGGGCTGTCAGTCAGTGCAAAGAAACTCCGTTTCACCATGCAACTGTGGTAAAAAGCCATGCGATACAGCTTACCAGGAGCCCTCACAGTAAACAAACTCATCCTCTCGTCACATTTCTTCAGAAGCTCCAAAACATCAGATCACCAATTTCAGAGGACCCCAAAATGCTCCAGCCACTGTTAGTATTGCCAGAAATTCCATGCAACAAAGGCTTCTTGGAGTTACACATCTTACATCCTGTGTTTTCACAACCAGACACTTCTGTTCACAAACAACACTACTTTTCTAATATACTCTACAATATCTAATGCAGTTACCTACTGTGTACTTTTGGAAGAACCGAACATCACATGTACAATCGGTCTAACTCTCCACATTAATCTGTCGCAGACTGAGAAGACCCTAGATCTGCACTGAAGCAGTGTCTCTAAATTCCTTCAGGGAGACACAACCCATTGCAGGATAATGGGAAAAAATACCATCAAACCAGTTAAATATATTCTCCAGTCTTCTAGCTATCAGGCTATGCACAAGATAGGATAGAGCAAAAAAAGTCAGTTCTGATTTTCATACACCAGCCTAACATCACAAACTGGAACCAAGGATGCTCCCATTCCCCCCTCGTTTTTTTGTTCCTCAAAGTATCTGAGCCTGTCCAGTATCTGCACTAAAATGTAATTAGTGCAAATATACCAACAAACCTTACACGTGAAGATGCAGATCGAAAGCTCTTCAAGCTGGTACAACACAGTTTCCTGAACAAAGTTAAGAGATTTTTAAGATGGGATAGTTATGTCTACATACACTCATGCTTGCAGACGCTCTCTTTGCAAGGGCTGTGTTTTCCCATGCATGCACACAGAGTTACACTACCAAAACTCACGGGGAACTCAGGCATTTAACTACAAAAAGCATTTGTTTAAATAGTTCCCTCAAGCAATGTAAGCCTTAGCAGGAGCTCAGAACCCTCACCCATAAAAACTTATTTGGATCCAAAGTATTCATAATAAAGGCATTTTTTGCATAAGCCTTTTAACACCAGTGTAAAATTGTACTGCAAGTGACTGACTCAAGTATGCTGCTGCCATGATTTAAACGTTCTTTTTAAGTCATTTTTGTACCAATGCTTATCTAAAAAAAAAAATCAAGCTATCTTTACACTTTAAAATAAACAATTACTTACAATAGTTTAATCAGTTTACCTGGCTTTGAAGCTGCCTGAGATGTGAGCACCTGGTGGGTTCTAAACATTCGCAAACAAGGCATCTTTGCAGAATGCACCTTGGGTGGTAACACATTGCCAAAAACAGGGGTTGAGCACCCACTAACAGCTATACGCAGAATGCTGGCCATTTCTCCCAGACCTCACAGCAGACTCCTTGCCACGTATGGAATCCCTGTGGCACATGTACAAAACAAAGAAGGAAATATTAATGATACCACACAGAAGGTATGTAAACTCGGCAGCTTAAGTCCGGCCGACTGCCAGTAGCCACGAGACGATCATTTCTACCACCTTTTCTTTCCAGACAAAAAACAGAATCAACTTTTTTTTCCCCCCCACGTTAAGACAACAACCAAACTGAAGTAACTGACGTTACAAGTCGACCTAGAGACCGTCTTTCCGTGACTCAAGACCACATTCTCTTCACCCCGCCGCGCTGAACAAGCGCCTCTCGAGACGGGAAAGTCTCCTGCGCCCCAAGGAACGTGAGCAATTCACTCAAACGCACCCCAGCTCCCCCGGGAGTGACCCCGAGCGGGGCAGCAGCTCCCGCGCGCTCGCAGCGGGACCGGCGGGCAACGGGGAGGGGAGCCGGGCCGCCCTCGCCAGCCGGCGGAGGGGAGGAAAGGCTCCTCGCCCGAAACCCCGCCGCCCTCCCGCCCCGTCGCTCCCCGCCGGCCCGGCCCACACGGCAGCGCTCCCGCTTCGCTCCCGCCGCTATTTTTAGCCCGCGGCCACTGGCTGACCTTGGGCGGGCGGCTCGCCCTCCGTCCGCCGCCCCCCGCCGCCACAAGGCCCGGCGGCCGTGGCGCCCGCCC